>CM050174.1:30781753-30946753 GCA_027410445.1 Discoglossus pictus
CCGCCTAAACCAACGCATTTGATGTGAAATATAAGTTGCAAGTTGAAAAAAAAAAAAAAATTGTATTTATTTTAAGAAAAAAAAAAAAGGGACAAATGTAGCGTCATGTTGTGTGGCAAACAAATTTCACTACATTTAATTTTTAGTGACCGTCATTTGACCGTTTGACCATATTTACTGTTAAAACGTAGTACTTTGGCAATGAGCGCCGCAGGGCTGAGCGATGAGCGCCGCAGGCGATCATTGCCCGGCGAGCCTCACGCAGCGAGGCGAGCCGTTAAACCGTAGTACTTTGGCAATGAGCGCCGCAGAAAAAATGCCGCACGAACAAAACGAAAAACAGGCTACAGCACTATAACCACGGGAAAACACGTACCGATAATCCGCTAAGACGCATACCACACATTATCCGCCATTTTAGGATAATGCGGAAGTACACAGTTACGTTAACGGTTTCGGATCGCGCACGCACACTATTACACTGCACACGTTCATCACGCTTACACAGCACCGCCACACCACTAATGCTGCAGCAACATCAACACAGATTGTCAGCTTTTCAACACAATGCATAAAAATACGTAAATTAATTTATTAATTTGAATTCTATATTTCAGTAGTACACGCAAAACAACATTAGCTACCTTACAATTCCATATGTAGATTAATAACTAAACAACTTTTAAAACATACACATCTCATTGCCGTCATTTTTTGACGGGCAATACGCTAGTATAATATATAGTGCGTTATACAGTATACTACGGGTCAAAATAGCGTTCTAGCGAGGCAGTGCGTTATACAGTGTACTATGGGTCAAAAAAGCGTTCTAGCGAGGCAGTGCGTTATACAGTGTACTACGGGTCAAAATAGCATTCTAGCGAGGCAGTGCGTTATACAGTGTACTACGGGTCAAAATAGCATTCTAGCGAGGCAGTGCGTTATACAGTGTACTACGGGTCAAAATAGCGTTCTAGCGAGGCAGTGCGTTATACAGTGTACTACGGGTCAAAATAGCATTCTAGCGAGGCAGTGCGTTATACAGTGTACTACGGGTCAAAATAGCATTCTAGCGAGGCAGTGCGTTATACAGTGTACTACGGGTCAAAATAGCGTTCTAGCGAGGCAGTGCGTTATACAGTGTACTACGGGTCAAAATAGCATTCTAGCGAGGCAGTGCGTTATAGAGTGTACTACGGGTCAAAATAGCATTCTAGCGAGGCAGTGCGTTATACAGTGTACTACGGGTCAAAATAGCATTCTAGCGAGGCAGTGCGTTATACAGTGTACTACGGGTCAAAATAGCGTTCTAGCGAGGCAGTGCGTTATACAGTGTACTACGGGTCAAAATAGCGTTCTAGCGAGGCAATGCGTTATACAGTGTACTACGGGTCAAAATAGCGTTCTAGCGAGGCAGTGCGTTATACAGTGTACTACGGGTCAAAATAGCGTTCTAGCGAGGCAGTGCGTTATACAGGGAACTACGGGTCAAAATAGCGTTCTAGCGAGGCAGTGCGTTATACAGTATACTACGGGTCAAAATAGCATTCTAGCGAGGCAGTGCGTTATACAGTGTACTACGGGTCAAAATAGCGTTCTAGCGAGGCAGTGCGTTATACAGTGTACTACGGGTCAAAATAGCGTTCTAGCGAGGCAGTGCGTTATACAGTGTACTACGGGTCAAAATAGCGTTCTAGCGAGGCAGTGCGTTATACAGTGTACTACGGGTCAAAATAGCGTTCTAGCGAGGCAGTGCGTTATACAGTGTACTACGGGTCAAAATAGCGTTCTAGCGAGGCAGTGCGTTATATAGTGTACTACGGGTCAAAATAGCGTTCTAGCGAGGCAGTGCGTTATACAGTGTACTACGGGTCAAAATAGCGTTCTAGCGAGGCAGTGCGTTATACAGTGTACTACGGGTCAAAATAGCGTTCTAGCGAGGCAGTGCGTTATACAGTGTACTACGGGTCAAAATAGCGTTCTAGCGAGGCAGTGCGTTATACAGTGTACTACGGGTCAAAATAGCGTTCTAGCGAGGCAGTGCGTTATACAGGGAACTACGGGTCAAAATAGCGTTCTAGCGAGGCAGTGCGTTATACAGTGTACTACGGGTCAAAATAGCGTTCTAGCGAGGCAGTGCGTTATACAGTGTACTACGGGTCAAAATCGCGTTATAGCGAAACTAAGCCAAAATGGGTAGCGTTAAGCAGGGTATACCTGTATATAAATACTGGCATACCACTTGTAACACTGTATATGTGTTCCTAGAAGACCAAGTGCTAAACAAAACAGTGTTATACGGGTCATTTTTTTAAGAATTTGTGGTGTTTTAGTATGATACACAAGCATCAAAACAGTGTTTCTCGGGGATGTGTCGGCCAAAAACAGCTTTATAGTATAGGGTAGTGTTAAGCGGCGTCTGCCTGTAGAGATATATATATATATATACGCACATATATATATATAATATATATTACAACTGTACGGCCCATTCTGATACATTTTTTCAGTGATGACCATGGGGTCTTCCCCACATTTATTGGAACCCCTGCAATACTCTAAATCTTTATATAAGCTGCAGATGATCACACGACAAATCTATGTCCATGGTCGTGTCATAATACGCCTTCTCTATTGATGATAACATTGTAAATATAAATGATCAGTGCGCAGTTCATAGCCCTTTCCAAGCTCAGTCTGTTTATTTGTGTCGCCCCTAGATGGCGCTGTACATTTCCAAGTCACTGACTCGCAGTTTCCTCTGAACATCCTTCCTCGACTGACAGGAAACAGGAAGAAATTTTGCACCAGATCAAGGCATTTTCTGTGCAGACGGTAAGTCCTTTTCTATCTCCCTGAATTGATTTATTTACAGGGTTATGTTTACTAAGCTGTGTTTTTTTGGTACTTTGCCGACTATAAACAAGGAAAAGGGAGTTGGGAATTATTATTTCAGACGATTTAAAAGTAGGAAAGCAATGCAACAAAGCAGCAGGATTATTAGGAAAATGAATTTGCTGCAGAGTTTTCTAGGTAGTTATCTCGTGTAGTATTGTATATTGATCTCTGCAGGTTATTAGTTCATTGCGTTTTATAAGCAGTGAAAACTGCAATGGCAGTTTTACCTAATAAGTTATAGATCTTGCAGTATTTTGTAATGCTTAGTGAATCTGCCCCTTAGAAACATAGATATGACACTAGATGGGATTCAAAGGCTCATCTATACTATAGATACGTTTGCCAATAATCTATATATAACTATGATTAGAGTGGGTTCCCTCGTGATTCAGAACTTTCACCGCTATGACCTGGGTTCGATTCCAGTCAGGGAACCAAGAGGTCACACCACCCTAAAGCTAAGCCGGGTTGGGACTGGTCAGTACTTGGATGGGAGACACCTAGGAATACCAGGAGCTGTGGGTCTCTTCAGAAGAAACTGGCAACCAATTCTAGTATCTATGCCATGAATACCAAGTGGATCAGCATGGTGTGTTGCGGTCCTTGAGGTCACGGAGAGTCGGACATGACTGAACAATGCATACCCACACATGCTATGATTAGGGTGCTGGGCTCACCGCTCTTTGTTCCTGAGGATCGACAGAAAAGTTCTCTGTACAGGGGCAGAGCAAGTGAATATAAGGTTTTGGTTGCCAACTCACTCAACACCACCATCTTCCACACCCCCAGCACTTCTCGCAAAAGAATCCTTCCTAATGAGGCTCCCTTTCCCTATCCCGGTCACTAACCCCTCTTAATACAACCACAAGACCCCTTCCAAAACTGCTCCCCTCCTCTTAGCTTCTTGCTGCTTTCCCTGAATGACCAGAGGACCCACAACTCCTTACAAAAGAATAGAATACAAGCAGGACAGTGCAGCCCCCCTCCTAGATGAGGACACGGTGCATTGCAGTTCTGTCCCATTCTCCAAGGACTGGATGCCTGGAACCATTGATCTGGAAATAATAAGATCCTAGATATATTTAGTGTTTTTAAGTAAACCCCCCAAGTGTACATTTAACCTCATATGGAGGCAACTAGGGTCTTATAAATACAGCAGATATGGGATATGTGGATTTCTGTAACGGATCAGATTCACCTGTTATACTCAAATTAGACCTGAAAAGTCAGATAGATAACATCTGTTTAGCCCCACCTGTTGTATTTATACTGTAATTATCAGAAACCTGTTTTGTTGTGCAGTAAATGCTGGTAGACAATAGACGCCTTCTCCATGATGTCCAACCTGCGTGGCATGCCCATTCCCCCAATATATATATACATTAACCATTTGCACCTCCCCCTAATTCTCCTCTTCCCAAAGACTCCCTAGAAGTTTATTTGTCTTCAACTTAAGGGTCACTGTTTCTATAAAACATTTAAAGGTATATGGAAGTTTCCTGGATTTTACTAGGGATATAATATATCTGTGTATCTATTTACTTTTATTAAGAAGTGCTTATAAAATATGTGTTTTTACTGCCTAAAATCGTGCAAATAGTCCCTGTATGGGTCCCATTGCAGCTTACTGTAAGGCAGGTTGGCAGTGTAGTGTCCTAGCCTATCAGGGATCATATCTCAGCAGCATGTTGCAGGGAACGGGAGTGGGGGCGGGGGTAGAGACACAAGGAATCGGGGGGAGACACAGGGGAAGGAGAGACCTCCATTACTGAGAACCCATTACTGATTCTAGTCATGATGTATTTATCAATGTATTTTTAGTGAAATGGGAAAGAGTTGCAAGGTGGTACTGTGCGGGCAGCACTCCGTGGGTAAGACCGCCATCCTGGAGCAGCTTCTATATGGAAACCATGTGGTTGGTAAGTAACTATTTCTGCATATAATCGGGTGAAACAATGGCACAATAAAGGGCCGCTGTAGTACTCACTTGTTTGTGAAATAAATGATTCGTAATAAGAAACTAAATTCAGTGTAGCATTTGTAACTTAAAACACTAGAAAATATGCTTGTCTCCACCCCCTATTAGGTGTCCAGCTCTGTCTTCTTTCCTGCAGTCAATACTGTTCAGAAATTCTCTCCCGCCTACTGAACACCTAATACGGGTTGGAGAGAGGCAGCTCTGCTTGTCTAGACTAGTCTTATTCATCCACTTGTCACTGCAGCATCTCTTTGTCTCTGAAATGACCACAAATTGCAAGCTCCCTGCAAATGCAACACAAAATTTCAACGTGTTCCTCTGATTGATTTATAAATGTATTATTTAAATGACTGGAGTATAAAAGCATTTAGAGGGAGCTTGTAATGCATGGTTACTTCAGGACCGGAGAAATTAATTTCATATTTTTTCTAGTGGTAAGCTCACTATATCAGCTAGCATAGAGACTAGAGATAACGGCCAAGGTAAGTAACGGCTAAGACTAAGCTAATTAAATACAATTATACATCCGTGAAAAGAACCTCAAATGAAAACCTTTTTACAGCTTCGCCATTTAATACAGAACGCTCTGTAGATGGTAAATTCAGAGACCCTCGATGTGTTGCCAGATTGGTCTAATTAAAGGGCCACTGTACAATATGTTGGAAACCTTTGGGAAAAATAAATGAAAAAAAAGTAATAAATCTAGGTTTTAAATAGAAAAAAATCAATAAATAGAAAAAAAAAGACTTTGGTGGCAGTTGTGTTTGAGATTGATGTCTACATTTCTGGAGAGGTGTGATTGCATCTATTGATGCAACTTCCTGGTTCTGTGCTAGTGAAGGTGATGAGGTGTGATGGCAGTTTCAGTCTTATCCTATTATCTTAACAAAGGCTCTTTATTCCTTTTTCTTCTCCCACCCTCCCTTCACCAACTGATAGCCAAAACACATACTCTCATTATTAAGCTTTCAGGAGGTGATGTAACAAGCACGAGATCTGTCTTTGGATCATTCTTTTGACAATAAGACCTCTATGGTTGTGTTTATCTACAGGCTCGGACACAATGGAGACTCAGGAGGATATCTACATTGGGTCCGTAGAGACGGATCGCGGAGTGCGAGAGCAGGTCCGTTTTTATGACACTCGAGGATTGAGGGATGGTACAGAGCTCCCCAAACACTGCTTTTCCGGTACAGATGGGTACGTCTTGGTGTACAGTGTGGATAACAAGGACTCCTTCAAACGGGTGGAGGCTCTGAAGAAGGAGATTGACAGATCCAAGGATAAGAAGGAGGTATGAGGAGTGGTTGTAAGTGAATAATTTAATGACGGGCAGAAGCCACCTGTCCTATATCTCTTATCTACAATCAGTCTAATATCAGAATAATGGCGCATAATTAGCATGATTTATCACGTACCATCTCTTCAAGTGATATTTACTATTCTGCAGTGCATTTTTCAAGTGAAGGAATGAGTAATACTTTGAGATTTAAGTCAGGAATGACTGTGCATATCAGCTCATCTCAGAGCCCACACATGTCTTATATCCAACCCTTACAGTTTATACCTGTTCTCTGTTTGATTTATATTGGGAAGTCAATAAGAATTATTTGACTATTGATTATTTTTCTTTTCCAGGTCACAATTGTAGTCCTGGGAAACAAGTGCGACCTGCAGGAACAGAGCCGAGTGGATCACGACGCCGCACAGCAATGGGCCAAGGGAGAGAAGGTGAAGCTGTGGGAGGTGTCAGTGAGCGAGCGGCGAACACTGATCGAGCCTTTTATCTTCCTGGTCAGCAAGATGACTCAACCCCAGAACAAGTCGGCCTTTCCACTGAGCCGGAGGAACAAGGGCAGCGGCTCCCTAGACAACTAGAGAGCAGGCATTAGCAGAGCACGCCTTTTCTATAGAGGTGGATGCCAAATTCTGGGCTGCGCACATTATTAAGGCATGTGGCACTCACTCATGGCATGTGGCACTCACTAACGGCACGTGGCACTCATCCACCGCACCTCTTGGCTTTTCTCCCATCTATGGCCTAGCAGTTAGTAGAACCAGTTTTAGTAGCATTGCTCTCTCGCTTACCATCGTCCAGTCTACAAGGTGAGCTTAAAGTGGTAGTTGTTCAAGTTTACAACCGCACTTACTGACATTGAACACTCTGCGCAAATTGCGTGGATGTGGCGGATATTCATCTTATTATCAAAATAATTAAAGGCCCACGGTGGTCATTTTATTATAAGTTGCCTTGAATAACTAAACTTGAAAAATATATTTAGAAAGCAAGGAAAAATATAAACTCAGCCTTTAAATATTTAAGCTTTATATGCAATTATTCCTTACTATGTTTTTCTATTTCATTTCTGAGCTGTTTGTGTCTGCTACTTTCTCAATAATGGGCTTTTGCATTAGTTTTAGCTGCCACATTCCCACAATGCAGAAGGTCGCTTCCTCTGCTTTCAACGTCTCTTCCTAGTTGATCAGCAGAAACGAAAATGGTAGATTCCTCTGCATAGTTGCATATAAACGGTAAAAAATTTGAGGCTTTATTTTTTGGGGTATTTTCAAGCGTAGTTCTTCAAAATAGTATATTTAAAATATATGACTAATAATCATTTTGTGTGATTAGACACAAACATGACTTTCCTTAAGGTTGCACATTCAGTCTTTACTATTTGATATGGGTTTAGACTGAAATCAGACCCTCAGGGGGTAATTAATAATTACTAACAATAATCATCCATGAGAATGAGATAGCAGACAATGGTTGGTGGGTGGATAAGAAAAGCTGATTGTCAATGCAAACGGATAAAGTACTTATTACCTATAATTTCAAATTCTTCCATGTTTGTATCACTATCACAGGAACAATCACTCTATATCAATGCTGTATTCTATAAAATGTTATCTAATGTAATGAAATGTATGTTTCAATGCAAGTACCTGTCTTGTCACTGTAGGCAATGTCATTGGCCACGGTAACAGTTATAACAATTCATGTTTCAGGGCTGCTTTGGATTGACTATAACCCTGAAATATGCAATTTTATTATCAGTCCGACGTTATAAACAATATAGGCAAATGACTAGGACACCAGGTTGTAAGGGGCACCAAACTAACAGATATTAATTTATTTTCTACTTTAACATTTTAATATGTTGTGTTTTTTTTAATTAAGGCAAATAATCCATGGCAAATAAATGGATACTGCCTGATGTATATATATATTCAATAAAGGTAAATGTGTTCAACCTATGGTTTTCATATTTGTGTACATTCAATAATAGGGAGGTTGGAGGGTTAAAGTGATAGGTCATCTGTTACACCTTTAGGTCAAGGGCAACTAAATGGTGCATGGTCCAAAAGACAAGAACAGTTGGTACTAATGTCAGTCTAAAGACTCCTAGTTAGAAATAGTTACTAATGTCACTCTATAGACCCCCAGTCAGGAATAGAGAGGTACTAATGTCACTCTATAGACCCCCAGTCAGGAATAGAGAGGTACTAATGTCACTCTATAGACCCCCAGTCAGTAATAGAGAGGTACTAATGTCACTCTATAGACCCCCAGTCAGGAATAGAGAGGTACTAATGTCACTCTATAGACCCCCAGTCAGAAATAGAGAGGTACTAATGTCACTCTATAGACCCCCAGTCAGTAATAGAGAGGTACTAATGTCACTCTATAGACCCCCAGTCAGTAATAGAGAGGTACTAATGTCACTCTATAGACCCCCAGTCAGTAATAGAGAGGTACTAATGTCACTCTATAGACCCCCAGTCAGTAATAGAGAGATACTAATGTCACTCTATAGACCCCCAGTCAGAAATAGAGAGATACTAATGTCACTCTATAGACCCCCAGTCAGGAATAGAGAGGTACTAATGTCATTCTATAGACCCCTAGTCAGGAATAGAGAGGTACTAATGTCACTCTGTAGACCCCCAGTCATAAATAGAGAGGTACTAATGTCACTCTATAGACCCCATTCAGAAATAGAGAGGTACTAATGTCACTCTATAGACCCCAGTCAGAAATAGAGAGGTACTAATGTCTCTCTATAGACCCCCAGTCAGGAATAGAGAGGTACTAATGTCACTCTATAGACCCCCATTCAGGAAAAGAGAGGTACTAATGTCACTCTATAGACCCCTAGTCACAAGATAGAGAGGTACTAATGTCACTCTATAGACCCCCAGTCACAAAATAGAGAGGTACTAATGTCACTCTATAGACCCCCAGTCAGGTATAGAGAGAGGTACTAATGTCACTCTATAGACCACCAGTCAGATATAGAGAGGTACTAATGTCACTCTATAGACCCCCAGTCAGGTATAGAGAGAGGTACTAATGTCACTCTATAGACCACCAGTCAGATATAGAGAGGTACTAATGTCACTCTATAGACCACCAGTCAGATATAGAGAGGTACTAATGTCACTCTATAGACCACTAGTCACAAGATAGAGAGGTACTAATGTCACTCTATAGACCCCCAGTCACAAAATAGAGAGGTACTAATGTCACTCTATAGACCCCAGTCAGAAATAGAGAGGTACTAATGACATTCTATAGACCCCCATTCAGGAATAGAGAGGTACTAATGTCACTCTATAGACCCCCAGTCAGAAATACAGATGTCCTAATGTCACTCTGTACACCCCCAATAAGAAATAGAGAGGTACTAATGTCACTCTGTAGACACCCAGCCAGAAATAGAGAGACTAATGTCATTCTATAGACCCCTAGTCACAAAATAGAGAGGTACTAATGTCACTCTATAGACCTCCAGTCAGTAATAGAGAGGTACTAATGTCACTCTATAGACCCCCAGTCAGTAATAGAGAGGTACTAATGTCACTCTATAGACCCCCAGTCAGTAATAGAGAGGGACTAATGTCATTCTATGGACCCCCAGTCAGTAATAGTGAGGTACTAATGTCACTCTATAGAACCCCAGTCAGAAATAGAGAGGTACTAATGTCTCTCTATAGACCCCCAGTCAGGAATAGAGAGGTACTAATGTCACTCTATAGACCCCCAGTCAGTAATAGAGAGGTACTAATGTCACTCTATAGACCCCCAGTCAGTAATAGAGAGGTACTAATGTCATTCTATGGACCCCCAGTCAGTAATAGTGAGGTACTAATGTCACTCTATAGACCCCCAGTCAGAAATAGAGAGGTACTAATGTCACTCTATAGACCTCCAGTCAGTAATAGAGAGGTACTAATGTCACTCTATAGACCCCCAGTCAGTAATAGAGAGGTACTAATGTCATTCTATGGACCCCCAGTCAGTAATAGTGAGGTACTAATGTCACTCTATAGACCCCCAGTCAGGAATAGAGAGGTACTAATGTCACTCTATAGACCCCCAGTCAGGAATAGAGAGGTACTAATGTCACTCTATAGACCCCCAGTCAGTAATAGAGAGGTACTAATGTCACTCTATAGACCCCCAGTCAGAAATAGAGAGGTACTAATGTCACTCTATAGACCTCCAGTCAGTAATAGAGAGGTACTAATGTCACTCTATAGACCCCCAGTCAGTAATAGAGAGGTACTAATGTCATTCTATGGACCCCCAGTCAGTAATAGTGAGGTACTAATGTCACTCTATAGACCCCCAGTCAGGAATAGAGAGGTACTAATGTCACTCTATAGACCCCCAGTCAGTAATAGAGAGGTACTAACGTCATTCTATATATCCCAGTCAGAAATAGAGAGGTGCTAATGTCACTCTATAGACCCCCAGTCAGTAATAGAGAGGTACTAATGTCACTCCATAGACCCCCAGTCAGAAATAGAGAGGTACTAATGTCACTCTATAGACCCCAGTCAGTAATAGAGAGGTACTAATGTCACTCTATAGACCCCTAGTCACAAAATAGAGAGGTACTAATGTCACTCTATAGACCCCCAGTCATAAATAGAGAGGTACTAATGTCACTCTATAGACCCCAGTCAGGAATAGTGAGGTACTAATGACACTCTATAGACCCCTAGTCAGGAATAGAGAGGTACTAATGTCACTCTATAGACCCCTAGTCACAAAATAGAGAGGTACTAATGTCACTCTATAGACCCCCAGTCATAAATAGAGAGGTACTAATGTCACTCTATAGACCCCAGTCAGGAATAGAGAGGTACTAATGTCATTCTATAGACCCCTAGTCAGGAATAGAGAGGTACTAATGTCACTCTATAGACCCCTAGTCACAAAATAGAGAGGTACTAATGCCACTCTATAGACCCCCAGTCAGAAATAGAGAAGTACTAATGTCACTCTATAGACCCCCAGTCAGAAATAGAGAGGTACTAATGTCACTCTATAGACCCCCAGTCAGGAATAGAGAGGTACTAATGTCATTCTATGGACCCCCAGTCAGTAATAGTGAGGTACTAATGTCACTCTATAGACCCCCAGTCAGGAATAGAGAGGTACTAATGTCACTCTATAGACCCCCAGTCAGAAATAGAGAGGTACTAATGTCACTCTATAGACCCCTAGTCAGTAATAGAGAGGTACTAATGTCACTCTATAGATCCCAGTCATAAATAGAGAGGTACTAATGTCACTCTATAGACCTCCAGTCAGAAATAGAGAGGTACTAATGTCACTCTATAGACCTCCAGTCAGAAATAGAGAGGTACTAATGTCACTCTATAGACCCCTAGTCAGTAATAGAGAGGTACTAATGTCACTCTATAGATCCCAGTCATAAATAGAGAGGTACTAATGTCACTCTATAGACCCCCAGTCAGGAATAGAGAGGTACTAATGTCACTCTATAGACCCCCAGTCAGAAATAGAGAGGTACTAATGTCACTCTATAGACCCCTAGTCAGTAATAGAGAGGTACTAATGTCACTCTATAGATCCCAGTCATAAATAGAGAGGTACTAATGGTATATCAATAGTATATGGGAAAAAATAATGTTTGCATGAAAAAAATACCAAAACAAACATTTAAACACTTACCTTGAAGTTAGCAAAATCTATTGTAATTTCTGACAGTTTAAAATTAATGCTAACACCCCCTCCATAATTTTTTTTCGCCAATCCGGTTGGATGAAAGATTTGAGGAAGCAGGGATGAGTCATATCCCAGCAGTAACTGGGAGGCTGACAACACTTCTCTACTATTGGCTGAGCAAGCAAGTGCAGGTAAATAGTGGGTTAATATTGCTCCCCGGATGCTGCTTGCTGATTGGGTGGGGATCAGGAACTTAAGACGTACGCTCCATAGAGTTGGGCTTTATGGCAGAGTGGCCAGAAGAAAGCCATTACTTTCAGCCAAAAACAAAATGGCACGTGGGAGACTCCCAAAATGTATAGAAGAAGGTGATCTGGTCTGATGAGAATAGAATTGAACTTTTCGGCCATCAAAGAAAACGCTATGTCTGGCGCAAACCCAACACATCACATCACCCAAAGAGCACCATCCCCACAGTGAAACATGGAGCAAAACCTGTCCCACTCTGTGGTGATTTGAGGCTAGGACGGAGGTTCACCTTCCAGCAGGACAATGACCCCAAACACACTGCTAAAGCAACACTTGGGTGATATAAGGGGAAACATGTAAATGTGTTGGAATGGCCGAGTCACAGCCCAGACCTCAATCCAATAGAAAATCTGTGGTCAGACTTAAAGATTGCTTTTCACAAGCGCAAACCATCCAACTTGAAGGAGCTGGAGCAGTTTTGCAAGGAGGAATGGGCAATAATCCCAGTGGTAAGATGTGGCAAGCTCATAGAGACTTATCCAAAGTGACTTGGACCTGTGATTGCCGCGAAAGGTGTCTCAACAAAGTATTGACTTTAGGGGGGTGAATAGTTATGCACATTGACTTTTTCTGTTATTTTGTCCTATTTGTTGTTTGCTTCACAATAAAAAAAAAAAAAAACATCTTCAAAGTTGTGGGCATGTTCTGTAAATTAAATGATGCAATTCAGGTTAATTCCAGGTTGTGAGGCAACAAAACACGAAAAATGCCAAGGGGGGTGAATACTTTTGCTAGGCACTGTACCTTTAAGTTGATTATCCTATGTATGGGCCACATTCAATTCCAAGCCCGCAACTTGATCCCAGACAGCCGTTGGTCTCCGATTGCGATGCTATTCAATTGCTCAAGCCCGCAATTTACGGGCCCGAAGCCAAAAACGTAAACCATGCACTGGTTCAAGAGCAGTTCAGGGTGGGAACATGATCAATTCAGCACTCCCGTAACCGCCCATTTCAAATAAGCCAATACAAAAGGAGACTGTCATTATTACGGCAGTAAAACATGGAGGTTACATATCAATCAATTAGGTTTGGGGGTCCGATATGCGATCAGACTTGCAAACCCGCAAAATAAAGAATTATGAAAATGAATGCCAGTACTGTTCTAGTCCGTATAGGTGGCTGATATCATTGATACCCAAGATCTATTTAACCCCAAAATGACACATCAATATAATGTTAATTCCCTGGCAATTTGCGAGCTTGAGACTGTTGTGCAATCACATATTTAGTTGTGAGCAGTGCGGGCTTGCCAAAAGTCGTTGCTAATGCCACGTTAAAAGTACATGCTGCAGCCGCAAGCCTGGCGAAGCTGGTGGAGATGAGTGCCGTAGGCATTTAACGGACAAACGGCCAAACTGCAAAAACAAATATGCCTCAAATGTACTTACACACTCACACACCGCTCAGGAGGAGTGCCAGGGAGCCTGTGAGTGAGGTAGCAAGTTCATTTAAGCCATATTTTGGATTTTTTTGCAATCAAAATTCGCTGAAGCGAGAGAAAAAAATGGCGGCCGAAAAAATGTAAACAAACTGAAAACGAGGCCGAATGACGGAAAAGGTGGCTGAAGGACGTAAATACCAGCACTAAGAATTAACGCTTGACAGTAACACTTAATACAAGGCACTAACATTTAACTCAAGCCAGTAACACCTAATCAAAGCCAGTAACACTTAACCCAAGGTAGCAACACAGGAAGAGAGGCTCACAATGAGCGCCAAAGGTGCTCAAGTGCGAGGCCCATAAAGTACACAGGGGGAGAGGCTTGCAATGAGGTCCAAAGGCACTCATTGCAAGCCACGCGTTGAGCACCAAAGTCGCTCATCGTGGGGCTCGTAATGAGTGCCAAAGGTTAGCAAGTTGTGACTCGCAATGAGCGCAGAAGTCTCTCATTGTGAGCCAATCAATGCTTTCTCTTTGCTTACAGGGAGGTGCCACAAGAGTCCACTGGGTTCTCCCCCTTTAAATTCTTGTATGGTCGCCAAATTCGAGGTCCATTGAATGTGATCAGGGAGGCCTGGGAGGGGGATTATAGTCAACATCCGGTGTCAGTGGCTTCCTAGCTGGTAGCATTTAGAGAAAAGCTGGCCAGGTTAAGTGGACTGGTCAGGGAGCATGTGCAGGTAGCCAAAGATAAAGCTAAGAAGTATTATAATAGAGGCTCCTGAGAAAGAGAATTAGACGTGGGTCAGGAAGTATTACTGCTAGTGCCTCACCCACAGGACAAATTATAACTAAATGGGAGGGGCCATATATAATCAGTCAAAACCTTTAATTTAGAGTGAACCCTAAGGGAGGTACTTGGCTATAATTCTTATATACTGTATATATATATATATATATATATATATATATATATATATATATATATATTTTAGAATAAAAACAAGAACACGTCGATTAAAAACAACATTGTCTTCCACATTAAATCAATTTGATTGTATACATAAGAGATATAATGCTGATACAATTCATTTATCAGATTTGAGTTGTATTGTCTTAATAATCCAGTGTAGAGTATAGACAGTAATGTATATACATTACTGTTAATATTTCATATATAAAAAAAATTAAAAGAAAAAGAGAAAAGTAAAAAAGGATATCCAAAGTTGCCAGTGCACTTGAGATTATGATGATGATAATTAACTATTACAAATACGGTTCAGAGAAATACATAAGTACTACTAATACAAAAACAGTGCTAATGGTCAAAATATGTACAAGAAAATATGAACAAATTTCCAAACATATAAAGTGACAAGTGCATGTAATTTGTATTGACAACATTTAAGTTATTGAGATGGCAGATTCATGACTCATATAGGAATATATGAATGATTTCTAAGACATATAAAGTGACAGGTGCATACAATATACAGAAAATCTAAAATGCTAGATTAGCAAACTAGGAATATGTGCGTTGGTCAGTCCCTAAACTATTTGATGTGGCAGAGCTTGGGACCCATCACTTGCCCCCTACAAAAAAGAAAAGAAAAGAAAAATTATTGTAATGAAAAATTAACATAAAAAACTACTCTGAACTCCTGAAATCAGATATCTAGAAACCCTATTTACATGTGATTGCTTTGAGGGCCTGCCACTTACCCCTTAGGCTGGCAAAAACTAACTCCAGTATTTACATATATACTGACCCGATATGACTGGTTAAAAGAACTTACACTCATAAATATGGGTATATTAAACTATACTATGCACTTAAAACAGTCAGTGAGTTAATATTCAATTGGTAAGGGATCCGCGGATTACCACAGCCTTCCTGTACATTCTGCGCTCCTCAATGACGTCATCAGTGGAAGACGAGCGCGTTTCGCGGCTGCTTCTTCAAGGGCCAGACTTCATTAGAACCTGGAGGTGAGGCCTTTTATAGTGTGTTGCCTTCATGTTATTAACTCTTTCATATCTTTTTCTTTTCCGGTGGTCAGAATCCATTGATCCTTCGCTTGCCTGACAGAATCAACAAGGTAAATAAATACATAGGAGGGACACCTACACCACAGTAGCCAAATTTTGCGCTCAAACAGGTAGACCAGATAAGTGCCAATGGGCTAAGGCCAAGGTGCAGTATTTGGGTTACTGGGTAGGAAGTGGGCAGCTCAGACCAGAACCAGCCAAGATAGAAAGGATAGTGGCTTGCCCTATACTCCAGACTACAAAGCCGGTAATGTCTTTGCTTGGTACCACAGGGTATTACCGAAAGTTTATTCCTCATTTGAACACCCTGAACAAACCATTAACGGACCTCACACAGAAGAAGATGCCTCGCCTGATACAATGGACGGATGCCCTCATCTGCTCTCCTGTTTTGGCTTCTCCGAACTATAATCACCCCTTTGTAGTACAGACAAATGCTTCGACTTTTGAATCAGGGGCTGAGCCAAAAGGATGAGCAAGAGCTGGAACACCCCATTGCTTATATCAGTCGAAAGTTGCTACCTAGGGAGGTTGCCTATGTAGCAATCGAGAGTGTTTAGCTGCAGTCTGGGCCCTAAAGAAATGACAGCATTATCTTTATGGGAGGGAGTTTGTGGTGATGACTGACCATAATCACCTGTGTTGGCTGTCCAGGGTGGCTCGAGACAATGGCCGGATGCTGCACTGGAGTTTAGCTCTTCAGACATTTAATTTAGCAGTACAACACCAGAGAGGGAAGGTGCATCAGAACGCTGATGGCCTTTCCAGACAAGAGGATAAGTGAAAGAGTGTAGCTGGCCAGTCGTCTGATCGAGATCACTGTCCAGGCTACACTGGCTGCCAGAGGGAGCAGTTGTCATGCCTTACATGCCCATGCCCGACATGCCCATTGGACTCTTATTTATGTGGTTGTGGGATTGGGCTCAGTAATTTTAAAGTATATTTTATAGTTATTTAATATGTTATGTTAAGTTAATGTATGTTAATTATTGTATGTTATGTTGCTTCTCTGTGTGTTTCAATTATTATGTTAGATTCTGTATGTTGCATGTTCGGATTAGGAAGAGAACTGATATAGATTGTAGTGAAGTCATCTGTAACTGACAATTGAGATTCAGTTAGGTGATATGTTACATAGTAATTACATAGTAACATAGTAATTAAGGTTGAAAAAAGACTTTCAGTCCATCAAGTTCAACCTTTTAAAATCTCCTCTGATCTGTATGCAGATTAAATATTAATTACTTAGTTGTTAATTTATTATTAATCAATTATTTAAACATTTTTTAATTATTATTATTAATCCAGAGGATGCAAACAGAAAAAATAAAATAAAATCCAAGTAAGACTTAGCCAGTCATCTCAAAGGGAGAAAAAAATAATTAAATTCCTTCCTGACCCCAGATACTGGCGATCGGATTTCTACCTGGATCAATACTGTCTCTCTAATTATCCATGATAACCCTGAATTACCTTTTTAATTAGAAGGAAATCCAGTCCCATTTTAAAGTTATCTATCAAATCCGCTGTCACCACCTCCTCTGGTAGAGAATTCCACAGATTAACCACCCTTACTGTGAAGAACCCTTTTCTTTCTTTAAGGTGGAATCTTTTTACTTCTAACCTCAAGGGATGTCCTCTTGTCAGTTGAAAACCTCTTGGCACAAAAAGCTCCCTTGACAAATCTGTATACTGACCCTGGATGTATTTATATAAGGTAATCATATCCCCTCTTAGATGTCTTTTTTCTAGAGAAAATAAGTTTAATTCAGTTAGTCTTTCTTCATAACTTAGCCCCTCCATTCCCCTTATTAGTTTTGTTGCCCTTCCCTGTACCTTTTCCAGCTCTAAAATGTCTTTTTTATGAAGTGGTGCCCAAAATTGTACTCCATATTCCAAATGAGGGCGTACTAGAGATTTGTATAGTGGCAGAATTATATTTGCTTCCCTTGCTTCTATACCCTTCTTAATACATGCTAATATTTTATTTGCCTTTGCAGCTGCCTCTTGGCTTTAAGCATTGTTACCTAGGTGGTTGTCCACAAGCACTCCCAAATCCCTTTCAATATCTGATACACCTAGATTTGCTCCATTAAAATCATAAATTGCATGGCTATTTTTCCTTTCCAGATGCATAACTTTACATTTATTCGTATTAAATCTCATCTGCCATTTAGATGCCCATTACTCAATTTTATGTAAATCTCTTTGGAGGGAAAGCACATAATTATCTGATTTCATTACCTTGCACAACTTAGTGTCACCAGCGATAATGGAGACACCACACTCCAATCCTACCTCTAAGTCATTAATTAATTAGTTAAAAAGGAGAGGACCTAATACTGAACCCTGAGGAACCCCACTCACCACATTAGTCCAATCGGAGTATGTTCCATTTACAACAACCCTTTGCTTCCTGTCTTTTAGCCGGCTCTCAATCCATGAGCAGATATTTACTGCAATTCCTGTATCTCTTAGTTTGCACAATAGACTCCCATATGGCACTGTATCAAAAGCCTTTGCAAAATCCAAAAAGACTACATCCACTGAGTTGCCTTTATCCAGGTTCCTACTAACCTCCTCATAGAAACTAATTAGATTTGTTTGACATGACCTATCCCTCATAAATCCATGTTGACTCCTACTTATAATCCTGTTCAAATAGACATATTCATGTATATTATCCCTTATTAACCCTTCTAAAAGCTTCCCCACTACAGAAGTGAGGCTCACTGGTCTATAATTCCCCAGATTTCCCCTTGCTCCCTTTTTAAATATAGGTATCACATCAGCTTTTCTCCAGTCATCTGGTAGAGACCCTGTGTTGAGTGTATCTTGAAGAATTAAATATAATGGTTTTGCTATTACAGAACCCAGTTCCCTCAGTACCCTTGGATGTATTCCATCAGGACCCGGGGCTTTATTAACATTTATTTTTTACAACCTCTTTTGGATTACTTCCTATGTTAACCAATTATTTGGCAAAGGTAGTGTAGCCCCATTATGTTGCCGTGTCCCAACCACTGGTACCTCCCTTGTGTATACCGAAGAAAAGAACCTATTTAGCTCATCTGCCTTTTCTTGGTCACTAATTATCAGACGGCCTGTGTCACATTGTAATGTTCCTATAGCTTCCTTCCTCGCCTTCTTCCCATTAATATACTTAAAAAATATTTTAGGGTTAGTCTTACTCTCTTTTGCAATTAATTTTTCATTTTCTATTTTAGCTAGTCTAATAGCCCTTTTGCTGCCTTGTTGATTTCCTTGTACTCCCGTAAAGCAGTCTCTGTCCCCTCTTGTTTGTATAATTTAAATGCCTTATCTTTATCCTTATCTTGATCTTTAAATCATTGTTAAGCCACATTGGATGTGATTTACTCCTTTTACTTTTATTCCCACACAGTATATGCCGATGTGTATGTATATTTAGTAAGGATTTAAATGTTGTGCATTTATGTTCAGTGTTTTTACCTATAAGTTCTCTGTCCCAGTCTATACTTTGTATTGCTGCCCTTAGACCGTTAAAATCTGCCCTTTTAAAATTAAGAGCTTTTGTTGGCCCCTTAAAATTTTATTTTTTTAATTCAATCTCAAATGAGACTGTGTTGTGATCACTGTTTCCCAAAGGTTGCCCTATTTCACCATTTGATACTATATCAATATTATTTGTGATGACTAAATCTAAGATAGCTTCATTTCTAGTAGGCTCTTGTATTACCTGGGCCAGATAATGATCCCTGAGTGTACTCAAGAACCTGCTCCCCTTAGCTGAACTGCTGGTCTCATTTATCCAGTTTATTTCAGGGTAATTAAAATTTCCCATTATTAGAACTTGCCCATGCTTAGCTACATTTCCAATCTGGAATCTATAATTGTGTTTCCTCACTTTCAGCTATATTTGGGGGTTTATAGCATACTCCTACTAATATTCTTTTGGAATTTGCTGCTTCGCTATTTAACTCTACCCACAAACATTCAACTTTATCACTAGGTCCACCATAAATATCTTCTCTGACTACAGACTTAAATTCAGGCTTAACATACATACAGATCCCTCCTCCTCTTTTACCATTGCCTCTATCTTTCCTAAATAGGTTATAACCATCCAGATTAACAGTCCAGTCATGAGATTCATCTCACCATGTTTCTGTAATGCCTATTAAATCCCATATATGTGTTTTGTAATGTGTGTCTCTGAGGTAAAGTCAGTTTTAAATGCAGTCTGTGATGCTTCCGACAGGAGAAAAGGAAGGAAAACATTTTCAGTCATTCTGAGAAGATGAATATGTACATGGAACAAGATATCTAGTAGAGGATTTATATAGAGAGACCCATTACTAGGAAGTATGTACAAAGAGTACTGTAGCAGCTTGTGGAGCCCACTGTTTACTCCCTAACTCATAACAAACATCTCACTATACTAATCTCCTAAAAATATGTGGATCTATAATATCCCTAAATCATACAGTGGCTGGTGGAGATCTGCCACTCATCCCATAACCTAAAAATGAAAAAGACTAGTACTACTCTTACATCCTATCCTAATTAAAATGTATAGTAATGAAATCTGTGATGCTCCTAAATAAAGGGAGGTAACTGAGAAGTAAATGGCTGCCCGGGTCCTGTACAAGTAATAGAGTTTGTGATGCTCCTAAATAAAGAGAGGTAACTGAGAAGAGAATGGCTGCCCGTGTCCTGTACAAGTAATGAAGTGTGTATATGCTCCTAAATAAAGAGAGGTAACTGAGAAGAGAATGGCTGCCCGTGTCCTGTACAAGTAATGAAGTGTGTATATGCTCCTAAATAAAGAGAGGTAACTGAGAAGAGAATGGCTGCCCGTGTCCTGTACAAGTAATGAAGTTTGTGATGCTCCTAAATAAAGGGAGGTAACTGAGAAATTGGCTGCCCGTGTCCTGTACAGGTAATGGAGTGTGTGTATGCTCCTAAATAAAGGGAGGTAACTGAGAAGTGAATGGCTGCCCGGGTCCTGTACAAGTAATGAAGTGTGTGTATGCTCCTAAATAAAGGGAGGTAACTGAGATATCTAGAAGATATATATATGTGTCAGCATTCCTAGAGAAGATACTGCTGGGGTGGATGTTAAGATGTTATGAAGCCTTGCAATACAAAATCCAAAAGACACACAAACTGTTACAGAATGTTATTAGTTCAAGTTTAAACATACATCTATTGAACATGTCATGAATTACAACATAAATGAAAGCAGTTCATGATTTTTTTAATGCTGAGCCTTTAATGCTGAGTTCATATTTTTAAATACTACATCTGAGTAAGGGCATTTTAGAGACATCAGCTGCCTTGGTAAAGGGATCAAAAGAACCTGAAAGGTCTGCTGGGTAGGTTTGGCCACAACAGCCTTATCAAGCCTGACAAGAAGAAAGCATATCGTAACATGGGAGTGATTGTATTGGGATATGGGCCAATAGCATTGGCTGAATCCCTTCTACTCATGCCAGATGATGGGGCCAGATGCCACCTTGGCCCTACCAAATAATTTCCCCATGGACTATAGCCCCATTGGGAAGATTTACATGGCTGTTTGAACATTGACAAGTGCCCCAGAATGTTTTGCCACTATTTGGTTTGCATTTGGGACTCTGACAGATGAGCAAACACTTGTCCGTTGCTATGAAGACTCCAGGAGTGATTGTGACGATCGACTTGGAGCCTGCAAGTCATACCTGAAAACCTCTCCCTGAAAAAGTAATTTCCTCTGTATCCTCCCCCCCATGTTTAACTTTCCAGTCCCTGCTAATTTCATCACCAGAGACAGGAAATGTGAACAATGGACAAATAAGAACCTGCCTGATGGGATTATTAGGCTGTGTACAGGAAATTCAAATATGTTAAGTGAGTTAACTAGTTTAAAAGGGAACTTTGAGTGTGTAAGTTTGTGATGTAAATACTAACCCACCCTGTGATGGGTTTAACTCCGACACCTCTCAGATTGTACACTGATATACTAAGGAGAGTTGATTGAATAAACTAATTAAGGACAGGTAATTAATCGAGTTGTGTGCTGTACCAAAGTTGTATTGTTCTGTTTGCCTATAAATGATCCATTGAAAATAAAGTGATCAGTACCCTCTTGGGACAGAATACAAGTGTCTGCACTGTATCTCTGGGTTCCAAGATAAAAGAAAAATGATTTATTTTAAGGTTCTGCTGGGAAGTCTATATACCTGAGATCTGGAGCTCTTCCTTGGGAAGACCAGAGGGATCCTCTCTACTAACCAAGCTGACAGCAGTGTTCCTGTGTTCCAGTTCCTGCCCAGCATCATACAGGAGGATGAGTGCTACATAGTCCCAACACACCCATCTGTTATCTGCAGGAGACCAACATGTCCATCTGTGATCTGCAGGTCACCAACACAATCCAACACAAAACATCTGTGATATACAGGTGACCAATACATTTATCTGTGATCTGCAGGAGATCAACACACCCATCTGTGATATACAGGTGACCAACACATCCATCTGTGATCTATAGGTGACCAACACATCCATCTGTGATATACAGGTGACCAACACATCCATCTGTGAACTATAGGTGACCAACACATCCATCTGTGATATACAGGTGACCAACACATCCATCTGTGATATACAGGTGACCAACACATCCATCTGTGATCTATAGGTGACCAACACATCCATCTGTGATATACAGGTGACCAACACATCCATCTGTGATATACAGGTGACCAACACACCCATCTGTGATATACAGGTGACCAACACATCCATCTGTGATATACAGGTGACCAACACATCCATCTGTGATATACAGGTGACCAACACATCCATCTGTGATATACAGGTGACCAACACACCCATCTGTGATATACAGGTGACCAACACATCCATCTGTGATCTATAGGTGACCAACACATCCATCTGTGATATACAGGTGACCAACACATCCATCTGTGATATACAGGTGACCAACACACCCATCTGTGATATACAGGTGACCAACACATCCATCTGTGATCTATAGGTGACCAACACATCCATCTGTGATATACAGGTGACCAACACATCCATCTGTGATATACAGGTGACCAAACATTCATCTGTTATCTGCAGGAGATCAACACACCCATCTGTGATCTACAGGTGACCAACACATCCATCTGTGATATACAGGTGACCAACACATCCATCTGTTATCTGCAGGAGACCAACACAATCCATCTGTGATATACAGGTGACCAAAACATTCATCTGTTATCTGCAGGAGACCAACACAATCCATCTGTGATATACAGGTGACCAACACATCCATCTGTGATATACAGGTGACCAACACATCCATCTGTGATATACAGGTGACCAACACATTCATCTGTGATATACAGGTGACCAACACATCCATCTGTGATATACAAGAGACCAACACATCCATCTGTGAACTATAGGTGACCAACACATTCATCTGTGATCTGCAGGAGACCAACACATCCATCTGTGATCTATAGGTGACCAACACATTCATCTGTGATCTGCAGGTGACCAACACACCCATCTGTGATATACAGGTGACCAACACATCCATCTGTGAACTATAGGTGACCAACACATTCATCTGTGATCTGCAGGAGACCAACACATCCATCCGTGTTCAGCAGGAGACCAACACATCCATCTGTGATCTACAGGTGACCAACACATCCATCTGTTATATGCAGGAGACCAACATGTCCATGTGTGATCTGCAGGTGACCAACACAATCCATCTGTGATATACAGGTGACCAATGCATTTATCTGTGATCTGCAGGATAGCAACACACCCATCTGTGATCTATAGGTGACCAATACACCCACCTGTGATCTGTAAGTGACCAACACATCCATCTGTGATATACAGGTGACCAACATATCCATATGTGAACTATAGGTGACCAACACATTCATTTGTGATCTACAGGAGACCAATACACCCATGTGTGATATACAGGTGACCAACACATCCATCTGTGAACTATAGGTGACCAACACATTCATCTGTGATCTGCAGGAGACCAACACATCCATCTGTGTTCAGCAGGAGACCAACAAATCCATCTGTTATATGCAGGAGACCAACATGTCCATGTGTGATCTGCAGGTGACCAACACAATCCAACACAATCAATCTGTGATATACAGGTGACCAATACATTTATCTGTGATCTGCAGGAGATCAACACACCCATCTGTGATCTATAGGTGACCAATACACCCACCTGTGATCTGTAAGTGACCAACACATCCATCTGTGATATACAGGTGACCAACATATCCATATGTGAACTATAGGTGACCAACACATTCATTTGTGATCTACAGGAGACCAATACACCCATGTGTGATGTATAGGTGACTAACACATTCATCTGTGATCTGCAGGAGACCAACACATCCTTCTGTGATCTCCAGGAGACCAACACATTCATCTGTGATCTGCAGACCAACATACCCATCTGTGATCTGCAGGAGACCAACACACCATTCTGTAGGTGATTTACAAATCCATCTGTGATCTACAAGACCAATATGTTAATCATTCATGTATTAACACTGCCCCCATGTGGCCATTACTGTGTACAGCATGTAGCTGAGATGTTTCCAACATGGTCTTTTTTTACATGTCTTAATTGCAGAAGCATTGTACACACTGGATATTGCTTCAGTCCTTAAGCATGACTTTTGTAGCTGTGGTGGGTCTGCTCCATCTCTCCTGCTACTTTGGAGATTTCAGTGTTGAAGGATGTGTGTGCACATCATGGATATTCTGTGCATCATATTGTGGTTGGTCCATGGAGGAGTGGGACGTTTACATTTCTGGAGAGCTGTGGTTGCATTGAATGATGGTTTCTCCATCTCTTTTGCTAATGTTGACGTTTGTTCTGCACATCATGGATATTCTGTGCATCATATTGTGGTCGGGCCATAGAGGAAACCATGATAAATTGGTAGACGTTGTGTGTTTATGACATTTCTGGAGAGCTGTGGTTGCATTGAATGATGGTTTCGCCATCTCTCTTGCTACCCTGGAGAATTCTATGTTGAAGGTTGTTCTGCACATCAGGGATATTCTGTGCAATATATTGTGGTTGGTCCATAGAGGAACACATGATACATTGGTGGACGTTGTGTGTGTGAGAGGAACGTTTATATTTGTGGAGAGCTGTAGTTGCACTGAATGATGGTTTCTCCATCTCTCTTGCTACCCTGGAGACTTAAAAGTTGAAGGTTGGGGGGGCGTGTCCGACCGTCAGCAGAGATGGCCGCATGTTAGATCGGCTCCTGCAGAGCAGGCAATAAAATAGCAGGGACACGAGCACAAACGAAGATGGGGAACCCCAGACGGACGCAGAGCGCCCACACAAGCAGCGGGAAGGTACCCGCCGAGAAACCGGGCTCGGTTTCTAAACTCTTTAAAGATTACGCCGACCGCACAAGTAACAATGGAGATACCCCAAGGGATATCATTTGTCGCTTACATTACTTCACAGATAAGGATCGTATACTAAAGATGCTAAGAAACACTGAGTCGCCACTGCTGTTCCACGGACACGAGATACAGATTTATTAAGACCTCTCATGGCTCACTCTTCAAGCACGGCGACACCTGAAGCCAATTACAGACCAACTGCGGACCAGAAATATCAAATACCGATGGGGCTTCCCCTTGGCCCTTATCGTCACACTTAAAGGGACCAACCACATCATAGCAGAACACAGAGACGTGCTACCATTTATCAGGGCACTGAAACTCAAAGAGGTGCGCATTATGGACTGGTACGCCATGGACCCAGTGCAGACCCACATGAGACTTCCGAGGGAACAGAGAAGACGCTTACCCCCTAAGAGGCAAAGAATGAGCTCCACAGATGACCACAGAAGGGGTGACCACTCACCGGCTCAGAGAACATGAAGAAGCCATGACAACGGCTAGGGCCCCCCCAGGAGCATAAAGGTTTTAACTACGCAACCAACACAGAATGGACATTTAACCCCGGATCAGAACGACATCCCCGCTCTGAGACCTAGCCTCCAACCTACCATTACATCATACCCAGTAAGGTAACAAAGGAACATTTGCTCATATCCAGTTCCAAACAATTAAGACTTTCGCAAGTGCCTGCTTGCCCACCGACACATGCGAACCACAATAACTTTTACAGACACAACGCACACTGCCTTGGAGCCGGCGACTCCAGCGGACTTGTCCATAGCAGTTAACCGGCCCTCTCTCTGAGGATACGTCCGGATTTACACGTTATTCGGACAAGGGAACACACGCCCCCTGCTATCTCTGGCAGGGTTTAAGACCGGAGTTGTATTTAAGTTTATGTTTATGCTTGTTTATGTTTTTGTTTAAGTTTATGCTTTTGACCTGATAGTCATCGGTGTACTTTCTATTTACAGTAGAGGTTTTCTACGAAACGACCTTGTGGTCACACTGCAGTACGTGATCGCTGTTGCCCGCAGCCCGGACGAGGGGGATCCACCCAAGACTAGTGGGAAAC
Organism: Discoglossus pictus; assembly: GCA_027410445.1. Lineage (NCBI taxonomy): Eukaryota > Metazoa > Chordata > Amphibia > Anura > Alytidae > Discoglossus > Discoglossus pictus. The sequence goes on from CM050174.1 coordinate 30,807,896, forward strand.
AGACCACATAGCAAAGTAGGTGCTCACACAAACACACCACCACACCACTCACAAATGGCCCTTAAGGTCGCCTCCCTCAACGTTAAGGGACTTAATACCCCGAACAAACGTAGACTACTGTTGAGAGAACTGAAAACACGCAAAATGGACATTGCCCTTATACAAGAAACCCACAATTCTAAGACAGCGTCAATTTCCCTGAAAGACAGACATTTCCCACAGACTCATGAGGCGAGAGCGCTCAACAAGCGCGCCAGAGTGGCAATACTGGTACACAAAAACTGCCCACTCCACGTCACGGAGACACTGACCCGGAGGAAGTTGAACAAGCAATAGTGATCTTAAAAGGGAACAAAGCCCCAGGCCCCGATGGGTACGACATAGGTTATTACAAGAAATTCAAAGTAGAATTGGCCCCTCATCTCACCACCTTATATAATCACTTCATGACGGGCGGAGCACCCGACGCAGATATGGCATTGGCCAACATCATGCTTATTCCAAAACCAGGGAAAGATACCGATTCGGCTGCAAACTATAGACCCATCTCCCTGATCAATTCTGACCTCAAAATATATGCAAAAATCTTGGCGGCCAGGTTAGCGCCGATGCTCACACGTCTAATCCACCCTGATCAGGTAGGGTTCATACCAGGTAGACAACTGTATGAAAACACACGCAGGGGGGCGGTGCTCACATGGTACATGCAGGTGTCCGAGCAGCCTTCACTGGCCTTATCCCTGGATGCGGAGAAGGCCTTTGACAGGGTGCAATGGCCATACCTGTTTGGCCTGCTGGAGGAGTGGGGCTTCCCGGGGGCATACATCCAGGCCATACGCACCTCATATACGAACCTGAGAGCCCAAACCGTAATAACAGGTGCTGCTAAGACCCCATTCCACCTTCACAACGGCACACGACAGGGGTGTCCTCTATCCCCGCTACTGTTTGCTATCTCCCTAGAACCGCTTTTACAAGCCATACGACAACATCCACACATACACGGAATAAGAGTAGCGCGAAAAACCTTCAAAGTATCTGCATATGCAGACGACGTACTGCTGACTCTTACGGACCCCTTGACCTCCATGGAACATTTGACACAACTGTTAGAGAACTATGGAACCCTAGGGGGCTACAGAGTGAACTTCACCAAATCCATGGCACTACCATTTCACCTCGCGGCTCAAGACAGGGTTACAATACAGGTTAGACATCATCGGCCCACCACAACCGACAACATACCCTATTTAGGGATCAAACTTACGGCGAATCACGAACACTTACATGACACAAACTACTCCCCATTGATTCGGTCACTCATAAGGGACCTGGAACAGTGGACAGACAAACCCATTTCGTGGTTAGGTAGGCTCCACTCATTAAAAATGAACATTCTTCCTAGAATATTGTTCCTGTTCCAGGCCCTGCCCACACCGATCAAAAGAAGTGACCTAGCCACACTCCAAAAAGCAATAGACATGTTCATTTGGCAAAAGAGTCGGCCCAGAATAGCAAGAAAACTCCTGTACCGCCCCAAGGACAGAGGGGGGCTAGGATTACCGAATCTGTACTTATACTATCTAGCGGCGCAGACAGCACAAATCGCATACTGGCACTCCACACCAGACGCCCGTCGGTGGGTAGAACTCGAGTCATCACTAATGGGGCAAGATTTACCTCAATTTTACCCCTGATTACATAAAGCACACAGAACACTCCCCAGAGTAACCTTCCTAGTAATAACAAACTCCCTGAGAATCTGGGACCAAATAGCAGTCAAGTACTCTTTAAGCAGGTTCCCCTCTCCAATGTCTCCAGTACTTCGAAACCGATCCTTCCAACCGGGTATGACAGCAGGTGACTTTAGTGGCCTCGAGAGAGAGCAGGTATTCAGAGATATTGCCATTTATACAAAAACGATCAAATAGTTACCTATGACCAGCTCAGGGAACAATACCCCCTAACAACCAGGGACTTCTTCCGCTACCTCCAATTACGAGACAAAGAAATAGCTATTCTCCCCCTTACCTGGTTTGAGAATATGTGCTACCAAGAAACACACCCCAAAGGACTCATATCATTATTGTACGCTCATCTTAGCGGGGAGGCCAAAGAATGGGGGGAATTACGATACATAGAGCAATGGGAAACAGACTTGGGTGAGAAGTTAGAGGGCTCCGATTGGCAGGATATATGGGAGGCCACAGCCAGATCATCAATATGTGTCACCCTCCAGGAACAATCATTCAAAACACTTCTTAGATGGTACACTACATCATTGAAACAATTCCGCATGCAGTTCACCTCCACAGATCTATGCTGGCACGTTTGCGGGGCACTTGGCACCTATGTACACATGTGGTGGAAGTGCCCTGTAGTACAGGCATTCTGGGTTCAAATCATCAACCTTAGCGCAAACATACTGCAGAGACCGTTACAGTTAGACCCCTGGGCATGCCTGCTCTCCAGACCAACAGTAGACCTCCCACGTCCAGAGCAACAATTATTGAACATGATCTACTTAGCGGCACGTAGGGCGCTAGCTCAGAAGTGGCGATGTCCGGAATTGCCCTCGGTAGCTCTGGTCCTTGCAAAGATAAAAGACAATTACCTTATGGATAGATTAACCTCCTTAGTTAGGCACACCACTAAAAAATTTAACAGAATTTGGGAGTTGTGGGAACAATATCAGGACAAGTGAAACATGCACTTACAAGGGGAAGGTGGTAGGGGGACACAAGAAGGCCCTCGTCCGGGCTGCGAGCATGGATGCATCGATCTACCATATCACTAAGCGAAATGGTTAGTTTCATATATGTTCTACCTATCGATTTGGTTAGAATTGTTGAATAATTTTTTGTTAATTATTATCTAAAACCATACCAATCAAAGTAACATATGTACTCACACCAAGACCCAATTGATAGCCACATAGGGTTGCTGTGATAGAAGCACAGAATAGCAAATAAACCACCGAGGAGATTGGAAGCGTTAGTAACTAGGTTTATAATGTGTAGAGTATCGCTTTTTCATACTTAGCATAGTATGTACCTCTATTACGGCTTATGCGTAAGCCTGGATCTTGACGAGTCTATGCATATGTACAGTGGCTTCTGCGCAAGCCTTAGCTTTGTCACAAAACTGCACTTTAATGTTGGCTATGGGTAAATAAATAAGTTATTTATTTGTAAAAAAAAAAAAATCCTCGATGGGGAGCAAGTTATATGGAATCTATAAAGTGGCTTGTCATAGAGGCTGATGTAAAGGTTTAGGTTCATAAGTATGCCTTTACTTATTGTGGCTTCTGCGCAAGCCTCTAAAATGTATTAGCCTTGCATTGCCTATCGTGTGCAAAAAAAATAAAAAATAAAAAAAAAAAGTTGAAGGTTGTTCTGCACATCAAGGATATTCTGTGCATCATATTGTGGTTGTTCAGGTCATTTTGGTAAAGGAGCATAAGATTTTATGGTTGATTCCTGTTTCTCGGGGTGATCGGTGCGTTTGTTGCTCTTGGGTAGTTTCATGTGTTGTTGCGTATCTTGCAGATGTGGTTTTTCTGCTTTCTTTCTTGTAGGTTGTCCTCTGTGGTGTTGGTTGAGACCAGGCTTTGGTGAATAAGCTCAAAGTTCTTAAGAACTAGCGACTTGCCCGTAAAAAAATGACGGCAATAAGATTGTAAGGCAGGTAATGGTGTTTTGTTCCGACATTAATTTTGTTGGTGTTCCGAGATCCTTTGGCGCTCATTGCGAGGCTGTTGGTTGTTTGTGTGCTATGTGCAGCGTTGGCAGTGTTTTTTTGTATGGTAATGAAATAATTAATAAATGAATATACTTTACCTATTGTGAAGTAATATATGCAGGAAGCATTGTACTAAAGAGCTGGCAATCTGTTTTCATGTTGCTGCACCATACAATGTGTGTTTTCAGTGCTGTGGAGCTGCTGTGTAAGTGTCAGCATTGTGTGCAGTGTGTAGTGTAAATAGGCTGCGTGCCTGAGGCTTTTTCTTAAAATCTGTATGTGTTTCGTGGTATTTTGCGTGTTTAGGGTGCTGTAGCCTCGTTTTCGTTTTTTTCTGCGGCCATTTTTTCTCTCGCTTAGGGGATTTTTGGGTGTCTAAACGCTTGAATTTCTACTTAAATTGAGGTGTAACTTCACTTGCTGAGGTCCTCGGTGCCCCCCTTGTTGTGGGTAAGCCTTTTATGTGTTTGTTGTGTGTTTTTATTGTGTTTTTAATGTTTTCATGTGCGCGGGTTTCGGGCGCTAAGGCCGTATTTTTGTGAGGTCGTAATGTTTTTTTTTCTAAAGTCCCGCGGCTCGTATTTGTGGATGCTAAGTCCATAAATTTTGTGGTCGAGGTGGGAGCCTCCGTAGCGAGCCCACAGCGTTAGCAACGACCCCCATGCTCACAACTATATATGTGATAGCAGAGATACCACCCACCAGTGCCATGGCAAATGATCAGGTGGTGTACAGATATTATTCTTTAGTGGTTGTGTCCCAGTAATGTGTAGCCCATATTTAGGGTATTTTGCCACAGTGGGATCTGTGTAGTCTGGTAATGGGCATATCACTAAGTATATGTCTGTGACCCGGCCGGACGATTCAGCAGATCCCCTGTTCTTCTCCAACTCTCTGAGACCTTAGAGAAGCTCTGGGCTGCAGGGTAGACACGTGGACTTCTCATAAATAAGAATTACTCAGTTGTGGGCATAGACCTGGAAACTCTGAGAAGGATGGCCTTAGGCAAATATATCCTCTAGGACGCAGCTTATTACATCACCTTAAAGGGCAAGACGCCAAGGACTAAAAATGAAAATATAGCTTTCTAGATGAAGATCAGTTAATGGATAGCCAGTTACTCTGAGTGGACAGAGCTCAAAGTCAGATAGATAGACAGATATATAGATAGATAGACAGACAGACACAGGCCTGGATTGGAGGATATCCCTGCTGGCAAGACTATCGCTTCTTCAGTCATCCTGATTGACTCACCTGTGCACAGAAAGGAAATCCTCCAATCCAGGCCTGTGTGTGGCTCTGCAGGTCTTGCTTCCGATGCGAGGGATGCAGACGCTGCTTGAGAGATTGCAGGAAGTAAATCTGAATGCAAGATATATATCACATCTGTTATTCTGCATCACACTGAGATATCCCGGACATCTGCATTAATCAGCGCCGTATAATACACAACTCACTGATGTTTATATTGCTAGATCTATATCACTTTTTGATCAGTTTATTCCCTGCATGCACTGGCAGTTTTGTTGCTGCATGGTGAAGGGGCTTGTGTACCTCATTGAAGCTGTGAGCTATATTATGTAGATAGGTCATAGCAGTCCACTGGAGAAGGAACTGGCAACACGCTCCATTATTTTTGCCAAGAAAACCATATGGATAAGCACAACCAGAAACACAGACAGATGTGCCTGGTATGCTGCGTCTACCAAGAGTCGGACACGACTGAAGGACTGAACAACAACACTTTAAACAGTTATAGGTGGACTAATGAGGCAAGTATCTGCTGGGCAAACCTAGAGAAGACTGATGCTGGGAAAGATTGAAGTGGTGGACGACAGAGGTGGAGATGGATAGATGAGGTCATTGAAGTAATGAACATGAGCTTGAAGGAGATCAGAGGGACAGTGGCTGTCAGGTGTGCCTGGTGTGCTATGGTCTATATCAGTGGTTCTGATATAGACCAGACAGGCCATGATTTCAGTTTAACACTGTGTGAGCATAGGAGGAGTAATTTGCATTCAACACTCTAATTGCCTTATCTGTATTGAAACATTGTTAAACCAAAATCATGGCCGGTGTGGTGGGTCCTGAGGAGAGGTTTGAGAACCACTGGTCTATATGGTCACGGAGAGCCAGATACGACTGAACAACTAAACAACATAAAGAAACTCAAAACTCTACTAACACAAATAACACAGGCAGCGGGTTTTCTTAGGAAATAATTCTTTAATTTTTTTTTCATTGGTTCAAGAACATCCAAAAATATACAATAAACAGTCGCCTAATTTAGGAAGAATAGGGAAAAACAGATCACCCAGACATAGCTCGGGTGTTTTACATTGGATCCCCCAACCGTCAAAGTTGTAGAGATTTCTGGCACAGATGAAGCAAGAGATAACAAGATGGCGCCCATCATCAACTCAAAGATGGCCATAGACCTTGTGGCAACCTTGCTGGGTGGAAGTGATCTGTAATTCCCAAAAGCCTTAATCAATCTAATAAATTGTAAGTTCTTCAGCGCAGGAACCCATTGTGCTTGTGTAACAACCTAGTACACGGACAAAGCTATATAAATCTTAATGCCCAACAAGGTTTGGGGGTCAATGCTTGTTTCTTGGGGGAGTCTTGGCAGAAGCACAAAGGGGAAGGTGGCACCTCTAAGACGGACACCAAATTCTGGCTCAGGGTTGATTGCATATAAAGAAACCTTTCTCGTATGAACACTTGCCATTGCACGCCTGGGACTGGTTTCAATGAATCAATTTCAGTATAACGAGTCATTAAAGTTCATAGCTTGTTCCATCAACATTTCCAGTGTATGACTCCATTTTTAATGGTGGACACATGCATGGGTTGGGTTCCTCAATGGAAACGGGAGCAAGGACTTGGAAATGGTCTTGTAGAAAACGGGTTTAGATACATTTTTAGATATAATGTTCTCCTATTCCCAAGATACCTAATCATCACCATCGAGCTCCCAGTTATGGTAGGATAGTAACGTACCAATAAACATACTTGAAAGGGTTAAAATGTCATTTAATAATAGCAAAACAATTTAAATGACTACATTTTGGCTGTTTCTTCATGATTGATGGATGGCTCCCTTGAATAATAGCTTATTTTTGCACATGGCTTCTGAGATGCCAGCCTGTGAACAGCAACATCTCTTGATATCTGAGAAACCATATGCAAAAAGAAGCCATTAATCCAGTAATGAGGATCTCTTGAGTTGAGTGACAGTCAAAATTTAGTAAATTCAAAAATATTTTTTCTGTTATTAAATATAATTTTTTAAATCACTTCCAACTGCAAAATGTATATAGGTACTGATAACTCACTGTCATTTAATGGCACTGTGTTATAAGCCCCATGGGAATTAAGAGAGGCTCAATGGACATTTTTTTTTAACAGCTTTGACATTATCTGAGGAATCCCATCTATCACTTAATGATTATCCAGTCATAGACTCATTTGCTGATAGGCTGTCCGAGGCTAGGAATTTGCTCTGAGACTTCTTATTCTGGGAGGGAAACCTCTTATAGCGTTAAAATGGCCCATTACACGTTTTCTGTATATATATATATATATATATATATATATATATATATATATATATATATATCTACACACACATATATATTTATATATATATATATATATATAGATCTACACACATATATATGTATATATATATATATATATATATATATATATATATATAGAGAGAGAGAGAGAGAGAGAGAGAGAAAGATTTATATTATCTATATTTTATATGTATCATATTTATATATATATTTATTTTTCTATCTATCTATCTATATATATATATAAATATTTATTTATCTAGATCTATATATACAGTATATTTATATATATATTTATCTATATCTATCTATATATACAATATATATATATATATATATATTTATATATTAATGTGTATATGTATATATATATATATATATATATATATATATATATATATATCTACATATATATAAATAACATTGGAAAATTGGACGTTCCATCACACTAGTGAGAAACCCATAAGCCCAGTATTTAAAATATATTTTTTTTTAGAAATTGACTTGAATCTATCCTGTTATAGTTACGGTACAGGTCACCCGCTGCAGCGCGGCGAACAATCCCTAGATGGTGCTGCTGATATTTTGCAGCGCTGCCGATATGTTAGAGAAGTTCCAAGCTTAGAATGGTAGCCTAACCCTTAAACTAACCCTAACCCTAACAGTTTACTTAAGCCTTAACTCTAGGATATGGCACCGGAATATCGGCAGCGCCATCTAGCAGTTGGTCACCGCACTGCAGTGGTGCCGTAACCATAAGGACCCTAGACTTGATAATGACAAAAAATAACTACAGTTTTTCATTTATTAACTATATAATGGGGCAGCAATAATCTTGCCTCAACCAATACGTCTACCCTAATGAGCTTCCAATTAGTGTAAGCACTGGCACTAAGGAATGCCCCAAGTCAGTAGAAGTAGACAAGCTTGTCTCCTCAATTGTAAATCAGATAAACAGAAATAAAAATGGAAGCTCCCATGTCTGCACAACTGTATATACGGTAATAATTAATAAATCATAGGGCCAATGTAGTCCTATATTTAAATATCCTATACTTGACAACTTTCCATAATGTGCCAAAATAATACAGCTTCTAATATATTACCTTTTCTATCCAATTATGCTGAAGTGGAATCACCATTATAGCTTGTCGTAATCAAGGTGGATGGAGAATTTGAAAGCAGAGGAAGCTTCTATCTGCACAATGTGAATGTGACAGATAAAAGTGCTAGTGCTTTCAGGAGATCTAATGAAAAGATCCTTGATTTACAGGGACACATCCTCTAGAGTAGCAGAAATAATCAGCTCAGAAAAGAAAATGAAACATTGTATTAAAAAAAAATTGTAAATATAATTTTAAAAAATGTAAAGTTGTGCCCATTAATAAGTCGAGTTCTTCAAATGAGCATATGGTAAATATATTGTATTGGCCTTGAGTGGGTCAGAACATATTGCCAGCCTGTGTTGTGCCAATCCCATACCTTCGGTTATTTAACCCACTTTGCCCTCAGTTATTATTTTTTTATGAATTCACAGTTTTAGGGCATGAACAAAAAAAAATAACCTTCAATTAAACATCTTATCATTTTGTGTATGATCCTGGAAGCACAATATCACTGCTATATATATATAATTTTTAATAAAATCCTTTTGTTCTAATGATGTGCAGGCCTCTCTGCCGTAGTCCATTACCAGCCTGGTATCTATTGCACCAGATGCAACTTTATTGCTATTAACACAACAGGAATCTCTTCCCATGTATGCGGGAGATGTTCTACCATTTTGTTTCTCCATGAGAATAGTTCCTTGGCCACAGTGCAATGGCAGAGGAGAATATATCCCCATCTCAACATGAACCAATATGGCTGTCCGTCCCAAGTTTTTAGGCCTGGATGGCTAATTCCAGAATCCAAGATGGCGGATGTGCTTTGGGTCATGAGCGAAGCAACAATGAGAACTAATTTGAGGTCCCAGGAGGAGGCAGCGTTGCTACCACTGCAGGTTCTCCCTTCCTCCGTAACGTCCTCTCTGAAGTCAATTTTTGGGCGCCAAGCTAGTACGGAGTAAACATTATTGGCGCCGTTGCAGGCCGCATGGCGGTGGTTGGGCTGCGGAATAGAGCTGGTCCCAAGAGTGGGGTCTGGAAAAGGGCGGCAGCTGCGGCAGGACGCAGGGTGAGGGGGCCAGGGAGGGTGCAGACTGTTGTTGGGGTGAAGGGGCTTGGGAGGAAGCGAGCGGCCAGGGTCTTCGTCAGATGCTTCTGTATGGCCAGTCTGGTCTGTGATATAGAAAGAAAAATATAAGCATAAATAAGCAGGAAAAATGTCATAAAGATAGTTTTGAATTACAAACCAACCAGCCGGATCCTGGAGGCATCCATGATACTTTGGTAAAGGATTTGTGCGTGTATCTGAGGGGAGTTTACTTTCTGCAGAATCAGAGCTTGCAGTTTTTCTTGCAACCGCCAGATTCTGAGCATTTACAGGAAAATAGATAGATCTCAAATACCAGGAGTCTAATGATATAACAGATCCCCCTTTCCTCTCCCCCATCCCCTCCACTGATAAACACACTCCTAAGGCTCCAAGCTTCCAGGAAACTAGACAAGATGGGCATTTATATACTTTTATAACTCGCTCCAAATTCTAGCTAAGTAAGTCAGGAGCATAAAACATTTTCAGGGAAATCTTCATTTTAGCACACTCTGCTAGTGTAGGGAAGCTGCCATGATAGTTATACTTTCATTTCAATGCACAAGAAGGTGGAGACAGAGCAGAGATAGCAAGGCTCGCAAGAGTAAGCTGCCTGTTCACAGACAAAGTATATTGCAAAGTTGTTTATCTTCCTGTAGACTACAGCATACAATGTGGGAGCAGTGCATGGGTTGTGTGATATGTCCGTGCTGCGGGCGCTCTGCACTCACCACTAGGGCTGCATTCTTCTGCAGTTTGCTGAACGGACTGTATTTGGGCTTCGGAGGCTTCCCGGACAGTCTGTCTTTGTGTCTCCGGCTGCTCATGTGCTGAGATTGAAAGAGGAGGAAGAGAGAGGAATGGGGGGAGAGGAGGAGAGAGGAAGGGGTGAGAGGAGGAGAGAGGAAGGGGCGAAAGGAGAAAAGGGGGAGAGAGTAAGAGAGAGACGAATAGAGGGGGAGATGGAGAGAAAGAGGGATGGATGGCAGGAGAGAGAGGAATGGGGGAGATGAGAGAGGAATGGGGTAGAGAAGAGAGCAAGGGGAGAGCAGAGAGGAAGGATGGAGAGAGTAAGAGAGAAACAATAATAGAGGTGGAGATAGAGAAAGAGGGATGGATGGCAGGAGAGAGAGGAATGGGGGAGATGAGAGAGGAATGGGGTAGAGAAGAGAGCAAGGGGGCGATCAGAGAGGAAGGATGGAGAGAGTAAGAGAGAAACAATAATAGAGGTGGAGATAGAAAGAGGGATGGATGGCAGGAGAGAGAGGAAGGGGGGAGATGAGAGAGGAATGGGGTAGAGAAGAGAGCAAGGGGGCGATCAGAGAGGAAGGATGGAGAGAGTAAGAGAGAAACAATAATAGAGGTGGAGATAGAAAGAGGGATGGAGGGCAGGAGAGAGAGGAATGGGGGAGAGTAGAGAGCAAGAGGAGAGCAGAGAGGAAGGATGTAGAGATTAAGAGAGAAACAAGGAGAAGATAGGAAGGGGGAGAGGAGAGAGGAACAACCGGAGAGAGTAAGAGAGAATCAAGAATAGAGGGGGAGATGGAGAGAAAGAGGGATGGATTGCAGGAGAGAGAGGAATGGGGGAGAGTAGAGAGGAATGGGGTAGAGGAGAGAGCAAGGGGAGAGCAGAGCGGAAGGATGGAGAGAGTAAGAGAGAAACAAGGAGGAGATAGGAAGGTGGAGAGGAGAGAGGAACAACCGGAGAGAGTAAGAGAGAATCAAGAATAGAGGGGGAGATGGAGAGAAAGAGGGATGGATTGCAGGAGAGAGAGGAATGGGGGAGAGTAGAGAGGAATGGGGTAGAGGAGAGAGCAAGGGGAGAGCAGAGAGGAAGGATGGAGAGAGTAAGAGAGAAACAAGGAGGAGATAGGAAGGGGGAGAGGAGAGAGGAACAAGTGGAGAGAGTAAGAGAGAATCAAGAATAGAGGGGGAGATGGAGAGAAAGAGGGATGGATTGCAGGAGAGAGAGGAATGGGGGGAGAGTAGAGAGATAGAAAAAAAAGAGAAGGGGTAATTGGAAAAGTCAGGGAGAAGGCAGAGAGAGTCATGGAGAGAGGGCAGGAAGATAGAAGGTAGGGAGAGTCACGGAGAGAGGGCAGGAAGATAGAAGGTAGGGAGAGACATGGAGAGAGGGCAGGAAGATAGAAGGTAGGGAGAGACACGGAGAGAGGGCAGGAAGATAGAAGGTAGGGAGAGTCATGGAGAGAGGGCAGGAAGATAGAAGGTAGGGAGAGACATGGAGAGAGGGAAGGAAGATAGAAGGTAGGGAGAGACATGGAGAGAGGGCAGGAAGATAGAAGGTAGGGAGAGTCATGGAGAGAGGGCAGGAAGATAGAAGGTAGGGAGAGACATGGAGAGAGGGCAGGAAGATAGAAGGTAGGGAGAGACATGGAGAGAGGGAAGGAAGATAGAAGGTAGGGAGAGACATGGAGAGAGGGCAGGAAGATAGAAGGTAGGGAGAGACATGGAGAGAGGGAAGGAAGATAGAAGGTAGGGAGAGACATGGAGAGAGGGAAGGAAGATAGAAGGTAGGGAGAGACATGGAGAGAGGGCAGGAAGATAGAAGGTAGGGAGAGACATGGAGAGAGAAGGAAGATAGAAGGTAGGGAGAGACATGGAGAGAGGGCAGGAAGATAGAAGGTAGGGAGAGACATGGAGAGAGGGCAGGAAGATAGAAGGTAGGGAGAGACATGGAGAGAGGGCAGGAAGATAGAAGGTAGGGAGAGACATGGAGAGAGGGCAGGAAGATAGAAGGTAGGGAGAGACATGGAAAGAGGGCAGGAAGATAGAAGGTAGGGAGAGACATGGAGAGAGGGCAGGAAGATAGAAGGTAGGGAGAGACATGGAAAGAGGGCAGGAAGATAGAAGGTAGGGAGAGACATGGAGAGAGGGAAGGAAGATAGAAGGCAGAGAGAGTCATGGAGAGAGGGCAGGAAGATAGAAGGTAGGGAGAGTCATGGAGAGAGGGCAGGAAGATAGAAGGTAGGGAGAGACATGGAGAGAGGGCAGGAAGATAGAAGGTAGGGAGAGACATGGAGAGAGGGCAGGAAGATAGAAGGTAGGGAGAGTCATGGAGAGAGGGAAGGAAGATAGAAGGTAGGGAGAGACATGGAGAGAGGGCAGGAAGATAGAAGGTAGGGAGAGACATGGAAAGAGGGCAGGAAGATAGAAGGTAGGGAGAGACATGGAGAGAGGGAAGGAAGATAGAAGGTAGGGAGAGACATGGAGAGAGGGCAGGAAGATAGAAGGTAGGGAGAGACATGGAAAGAGGGAAGGAAGATAGAAGGTAGGGAGAGACATGGAGAGAGGGCAGGAAGATAGAAGGTAGGGAGAGACATGGAAAGAGGGCAGGAAGATAGAAGGTAGGGAGAGACATGGAGAGAGGGCAGGAAGATAGAAGGTAGGGAGAGACATGGAGAGAGGGCAGGAAGATAGAAGGTAGGGAGAGACATGGAGAGAGGGAAGGAAGATAGAAGGTAGGGAGAGACATGGAGAGAGGGCAGGAAGATAGAAGGTAGGGAGAGACATGGAGAGAGGGCAGGAAGATAGAAGGTAGGGAGAGACATGGAGAGAGGGAAGGAAGATAGAAGGTAGGGAGAGACATGGAAAGAGGGAAGGAAGATAGAAGGTAGGGAGAGACATGGAGAGAGGGAAGGAAGATAGAAGGTAGGGAGAGACATGGAAAGAGGGAAGGAAGATAGAAGGTAGGGAGAGACATGGAGAGAGGGAAGGAAGATAGAAGGTAGGGAGAGACATGGAGAGAGGGCAGGAAGATAGAAGGTAGGGAGAGACATGGAGAGAGGGCAGGAAGATAGAAGGTAGGGAGAGACATGGAGAGAGGGCAGGAAGATAGAAGGTAGGGAGAGTCATGGAGAGAGAAGGAAGACAGGGCCATGGAGAGAGAAGGAAGACCGGGTCATGGGGAGAGAGGGCAGAGAGAGTCATGGAGAGAGGGAAGGAAGATAGAAGGAAGACAGGGTCATGGAGAGAGAAGGAAGACAGGGTCATGGAGAGAGAAGGAAGACAGGGTCATGTAGAGAGAAGGAAGACAGGGTCATGGGGGAGAAGGAAGACAGGGTCATGGGGAGAGAGGACAGAGAGTCATGGAAAGAAAAGGCAGAGAGAGTCATGGAGAGAGAGGGCAGAGAGGGCCAAGGCGAGAGAGAACAGAGAGAGTCGTAGAAAGAGAAGGCAGAGAGAGTCATGGAGAGAGAAGGCAGAGAGAGTAACCAAAGAGGGAGAGAGGAGAAAAGAAAAAGAGAGAGGGAACAATATAAAGAGAGAGAGAGTGAATAAGTTAATTGCTCAGGTGTGGTCAGGATGGGAGGGGTCTGCCCCCCAGCATTGCCATTCTGCCCCTCACCTGCTTGAGCTGGGTCTCAGAGTTGACGTGGATCTCACACACGGGGCAGTTATATGCCTTGTTCTGGATGCCCACGCTGGACTTATTGCCAATTCTTTTGGGTTTTCGTGCTGCCCGGCTCAGAGCTTTGCCCCTGCCCCTCCGCTGGTGGGTGCTCTGCCCCTCTAGGATGGACCTGTGCTTGGCACCTGTACACACAAAGATCACATGGACTAAGACAAGGATCAAGTGCCACATCTTTAGAACTATTTATACTGTTTTGTGACCCCACAGTCCTTTGTCAGGAAAGAATCCTAACAGCCTTTTGTGTCTGTACCAACATGTCTTGTTCTTGTACTAGTGGTGTCTTTTTTGTTTGCAAACAGATACAAAGACATTAATCACATATTTGATGGCAGATAAGAACCAAAAAGACCCCAAATTAGCTCAAAAATGCCCACCTTACAACATAACGCCCGGACTTCTAGCTCTTGTTCCTCTATTTCTACAAGCTATTTCAAATCTGACCTTTATCAAATCCTTTGATATATTTGTAAATCTTTCTTATAACCCCTCTAATATATACATTTTAATGTCATGGAGTCTCCTTATAAATTGACACCCTGAGGAAGTAGTTTTACGAAACGCGTTGGTAACAAGATTGTTAATTTCCATAACTAGACACAGCAGCGCTTCTATTTTTTACAGTTTATAAGAAATTACTGAAGAAGGGTGATTTTATTAACCTTTTAAGAGCAAACTGTATTTAACATTACTCCCCTTTATGCAATGGTGTTTTATATTTTATTACCTCTCGTGCTGTCAGGATATACACCAGTGATACAATTACAATACTGTCCTGTAAGTGCAATATGTGTTAGTGTGTAATAAACTGTTTGGATTGCACTCCATATGCTCTCTGCACTCTTCACTTCTTTTGGTGACATTATTACCTCTCTATTACTGACTGGGGGTCTATACAGTGACATTAGTACCTCTCTATTACTGACTGGGGGTCTATAGAGTGACATTAGTACCTCTCTATATCTGACTGGGGGCTATAGAGTGACATTAGTACCTCTCTATTTCTGACTGGGGGTCTATAGAGTGACATTAGTACCTCTCTATTTCTGACTGGGGGTCTATAGAGTGACATTAGTACCTCTCTATTACTGACTGGGGGTCTATAGAGTGACATTAGTACCTCTCTATATCTGACTGGGGGCTATAGAGTGACATTAGTACCTCTCTATTTCTGACTGGGGGTCTATAGAGTGACATTAGTACCTCTCTATTTCTGACTGGGGTCTATAGAGTGACATTAGTACCTCTCTATTTCTGACTGGGGGTCTATAGAGTGACATTAGTACCTCTCTATATCTGACTGGGGGCTATAGAGTGACATTAGTACCTCTCTATTTCTGACTGGGGGTCTATAGAGTGACATTAGTACCTCTCTATTACTGACTGGAGGTCTATAGAGTGACATTAGTACCTCTCTATTACTGACTGGAGGGTCTATAGAGTGACATTAGTACCTCTCTATATCTGACTGGGGGCTATAGAGTGACATTAGTACCTCTCTATTCCTGACTGGGGGCTATAGAGTGACATTAGTACCTCTCTATTACTGACTGGGGTCTCTATAGAGTGACATTAGTACCTCTCTATTACTGACTGGGGGTCTATAGAGTGACATTAGTACCTCTCTATTTCTGACTGGGGTCTATAGAGTGACATTAGTACCTCTCTATTACTGACTGGGGTCTATAGAGTGACATTAGTACCTCTCTCTATTACTGACTGGGGGTCTATAGAGTGACATTAGTACCTCTCTATTACTGACTGGGGGTCTATAGAGTGACATTAGTACCTATCTATTTCTGACTGGGGGTCTATAGAGTGATATTAGTACCTCTCTATTACTGACTGGGGGTCTATAGAGTGACATTAGTACCTCTCTATTTCTGACTGGGGTCTATAGAGTGACATTAGTACCTCTCTATTACTGACTGGGGTCTATAGAGTGACATTAGTACCTCTCTCTATTACTGACTGGGGGTCTATAGAGTGACATTAGTACCTCTCTATTTCTGACTGGGGGTCTATAGAGTGACATTAGTACCTCTCTATTTCTGACTGGCGGTCCATAGAGTGACATTAGTAGCTCTCTATTCCTGACTGGGGATCTATACAGTGACATTAGTACCTCTCTATATCTGACTGGGGGTCTATAGAGTGACATTAGTACCTCTCTTTATCTGACTAGGGGTCTATAGAGTGACATTAGTACCTCTCTATTCCTGACTGGGGGTCTATAGAGTGGCATTAGTACCTCTCTATTTCTGACTGGCGGTCCATAGAGTGACATTAGTAGCTCTCTATTCCTGACTGGGGGTCTATACAGTGACATTAGTACCTCTCTATATCTGACTGGGGGTCTATAGAGTGACATTAGTACCTCTCTTTATCTGACTAGGGGTCTATAGAGTGACATTAGTACCTCTCTATTCCTGACTGGGGGTCTATAGAGTGGCATTAGTACCTCTTTATATCTGACTGGGGGTCTATAGAGTGACATTAGTACCTCTCTATTACTGTCTGGGGGTCTATAGAGTGACATTAGTACATCTCTATTTCTGACTGGGGGTCTATAGAGTTACATTAGTACCTCTCTATTACTGACTGGGGTCTATAGAGTGACATTAGTACCTCTCTCTATTTCTGACTGGGGTCTATAGAGCGACATTAGTACCTCTCTATTACTGGCTGGGGGTCTATAGAGTGACATTAGTACCTCTCTATTACTGACTGGGGTCTATAGAGTGACATTAGTACCTTTCTTCCTGACTGGGGTCTATAGAGTGACATTAGTACATCTCTATTTCTGACTGGGGGGTCTATAGAGTGACATTAGTACCGCTCTATATTTGGCCTCCTAAAGGCCCTCCTCAGGTAATATATATACAGAGGATGGCCACATTTTGGGCTCCCACCAGCCTCCTCAGGTTATATATACACAGATGGCCACGTTTTGGGCTCCCACCAGCCTCCTCAGGTAACATATATATACAGATGATGGCCACGTTTTGGCCTCGTACAGGCCTCCTCAGGTTATTTATACACAGATGATGGCCACATTTTGGGCTCCCACCAGCCTCCTCAGGTTATATATATACAGATGATGGCCACGTTTTGGCCTCCTACAGGCCTCCTCAGGTTATATATACACAGATGGCCACGTTTTGGGCTCCCACCAGCCTCCTCAGGTAACATATATATACAGATGATGGCCACGTTTTGGCCTCGTACAGGCCTCCTCAGGTTATTTATACACAGATGATGGCCACGTTTTGGGCTCCCACCAGCCTCCTCAGGTAACATATATATACAGATGATGGCCACGTTTTGGCCTCGTACAGGCCTCCTCAGGTTATTTATACACAGATGATAGCCACGTTTTGGGCTCCCACCAGCCTCCTCAGGTTATATATATACAGATGATGGCCATGTTTTGGCCTCGTACAGGCCTCCTCAGGTTATTTATACACAGATGATGGCCACGTTTTGGGCTCCCACCAGCCTCCTCAGGTTATATATATACAGATGATAGCCACGTTTTGGGCTCCCACCAGCCTCCTCAGGTTTATATATATACAGATAATGGCCATGTTTTGGCCTCCTACAGGCCTCCTCAGGTAATATATATACAGATGATGGCCACGTTTTGGGCTCCCACCAGCCTCCTCAGGTAATATATATACAGATGATGGCCACATTTTGGGCTCCCACCAGCCTCCTCAGGTTATATATATACAGATGATGGCCATGTTTTGGGCTCCCACCAGCCTCCTCAGGTTATATATATACAGATGATGGCCATGTATTGGGCTCCCACCAGCCTCCTCAGGTTATATATACACAGATGGCCATGTTTTGGGCCCCCACCAGCCTCCTCAGGTTATATATACACAGATGGACACATTTTGGGCTCCCACCAGCCTCCTCAGGTAATATATATACAGATGGCAGTAATGATACTCGTTACCTGCATTATGAGCCTCTAGCTGTGATGCAGAGTTCACAGTGACTTTGCACGTGGTACAGTACAGATGCTCGCGGTTCTTGCGCTCCTTCTCGCTGTCTTGTGTTGACACGCAGCTGTCCTCCGAGCCTTTTCCAGGACTGTAGGCCGTCACTGGGACAAGCGCACTGCTGTCCATGGGCTCTGGAGAGCCCTCATCCTCGAGCTCCGGAGAAGCGCATTCCTCCACATCCTCATCCTGGTCAGCTGTGGTGGGCTCGGGGGTCGGTGGTAGAGAGACGTGAGGCTCGTCCATCTCACAGAGCATAGGAATCCCATTCTGTGCGTCTGTAGTAATAATCAACAGATAGAACAAAAGGTAGCTCAAGGTTTAGGCAAGTACAATGAACTAATAGGGCGCTACTAGGGATAATATATAATATATCACAAAAAGGAAACAACAGAGTTCCCTATTATGTGCACACCTATTTTAACTCAAAAGAGCTAAAGAGATTATGAATTAAAACTTATCTTTTAATAAATAGTTTTAAAATTCTATAAAAATATACAGAGGCAGGTTGTGTTAATCGAAGTTACTTAGATGTATAAAGATTATCATATAGTAAATCCACATACTGGGAATGAATACCTTGGGTTAAATAAATTAATTTCAAAAGTAACCATTGATGTGCAAAAAGTGCTTATGCTAAATAATATGGAACCTTAAAATTAATATAGGTCCTAAAGTGCTCAAGTGGATTAAATAGATTCAAGTGAATTGGGTAAATATCTAATACAGGGGTGAGAAATTCCCTTTATCTGGAATAAATAGTGTCACACATTGAATAGGCCTAATGATTCCCCTTGTATATTGGGCTATAAGGTCATTTAAAGTGACTGGTGCTATTCCTTCAATTAAATTGCATAAATTCCTCGGTAAAATATTTTCTTTAGTATTCACTTCAGTGGTGAAATACTGTTAGAGAGCTATTACACTGCGTGCCACGACGTAGAGACGCCTTGCAATGACGTCATCAACCTGCGTGTACGCTCCTGCGTCTCACCCGACGCACGTTTTTGATTTTTTTCAAGGGTCACCGCCATGTTGCCCAGGCATCCCTTTATAGCCATACGGTTGCCATGGAAACAGTGTGCATTAAGATTAAAACTCAATAACTGACTTAAAATACAATATTATTGTTGTAAATTTAAAATGGAATTAGGTATAAAAGTAGAAGAAGATATTGTGAATATTTTGCGCATTGAACTATATACAGCATTTACAAAAACGGGAAATGCTGATAATTCTAGTATTTAAATAGGCTTAAAGCCCAAGAGTGTTTTTACTAGAATCAATGATAATAATGACTTCCTATAGACTCTCATCCAGTATCTGGTATGAGAATGGACATTGTGTTATTAGAATCAGTTTCACCAAAAATTGTTAATATATTATTTTATTGTTATACCTGATATATCACTGTATTTTATTATTGTTGTTAGCCCTTTTTAAAGAAATATATTTTGCTTGACAATATTATTGGACCAAATTAATAATTTTACAATTAGTGTTTATACAGTGTTAGATGGACCATTTGATATATTCTATGTCCTAATATTATCAATGTCTATTGGGCATAAATATAGTTTTTTTAGTCCTTAGTGCATAGATCCATTTGGCCTCCTTTTTCAAAATCTTGTTCCTCAGAACAATTTCTCTTAATTCTAAGATATGGACCCACTGGAATGCCAGAGATCAGACATTTTGGATGGCTACTTTCTGCCTATAGTAGATTATGTAGGTTTTCTATATGTATTAGTTTTTACTGTGCCATCTTTTTGTTTAGTAATTCTTAGATCTAAGAAAGTGATAGTTTGATCATTAATGTCAGACCCATATCATTATTATTTAAAGTGGTTATACATTTCTGAAGATGTTCTGTAGTAATGCAAAAAAAAAAAATAATTTATTTAATTAAAGGATGTGGGATTTATTAGTGTCTGCAGCATCTGAAGGGACCAAAAATCACAAGCTTCCTACAAATGTTTGCACCTTTACAGCACTCGTTCTTCATGCAGTGTTTAAACGACCTATTTAAATGCGGATACATTTTATTTCCCATTAATCAGACACTAAGCGGTTTTTAATGCACCTAAATTTAATACAGTGTAATCCAGCTCCGATCTACCCAAACTTACCCAGCGCAGGACGGGCCCCCCAGGGGACCGCTTTATCATTTTCTTGCAGATTTTTTTTTTTTTTTCTTATAATCGAAACTGGGGCCCCCGCAGAGACAATCAGGCAATTATCTCTGTCAGCAAGTTCAAACGCAATTAACAAAACCCTCTCTGGGCTTATCTCGCGCCTCCTCCTCGCATCCATAACAGACATCAAAGGGGAGTCTCCGCCATTTGTAGGCGCGCAGGAAATCAGGTCAGCAGGAGACTACAGCAAATCATTCCCGAGATATTCAGCATTGTTTGTGTTGTTTTATTACTATATTGTGCCGCTCATGAGGGCATAAAAATACCTAGTATAAGTTATAGTTCTGTAGCTAATTAGCACATCAAATCGGCAAATTAGTATCCGAGAGAGGCACAATAATGGTGACTATCTCAGCAATGAGTTACTTTAGAAAAAATGGCTTGTAAAATGTACTTAACAACTACTTGATTAGGGGGTGACAGAGACCTATATATTGATTGTTATTAAAAATGGCATTTTCCAAGAGTGAACTTATATTTAAGTTTGCAATCAAGATAGATAGATATAAGATATCCCTTGCTAATGAGAGATCATTGCCAACCGCTGCTGTTACCCCCTGGGGCTTTGAGTGTACTGGGCATGCTCTGACGAAAGGGAGTAACTAGGCTGTATAGATAAATGATTTTGATGATTGTCCCCTCCCTTGTGTGTTTTGTATATGGCTTACACCCAGGACAACAGACACAGAGCCCCAGGGGTTAATAGGCAATTATTGGCAATGATCTCTGTTAAAACAGAAGGATTCCACACTTCCTGCTGGCTTGGAGACTGAGTGCTTGTGTTATCACATGTTTCTTACCAGTATGGTGGTTCTTGGTGCGTCTCTTGCTCTCCTGCGGGGGCAGTGCTGGTCTGTCCCTACTCCCGCCACGTGACTTCTTGTGTCTGGCGTTCTCCAAGGCCCGGAGCTTCCTGGCGTGCTTGTGGCCCTTGTAGTGAGCTTCTGCCTGGTTCTGTGGGGTAGGAGATCAGAAAGATGGCTGCCATTAGTCTAGATTTCAATATGGCCACCATTTGCATGAATTTGCATTAACCAAGAGTTCAAGATCGCTACCATGTACATGAATTTCAAGATGGTTGCCATTTGACTAGAGTATAATATGGCCTTCATTTAAATAATTTTCTAGATGGCTGCCATTATCCTAGAGTTCAATATGACCAATTTCACATGAATTTCAAGATGGCTAACATTAACCTAAAGTTCAAGATGGACACCATTTACATGAATTTCAAGATGGTTCTCAATAGCCTGGAGTTCAAGATGGCCACACTTAAATGAAATTCAAGATGGCTGCCATTAGCCTTCGCCTTTTGAATCACTACCTTGTCATGGTAAAGGGGCTTGTGTATCTCAATAAAGCTGTGAGCTATACCATGTAGGGTCACAAAAGATGGGCAAGTCATAGCAGAGAGGTCAGACAAATTGCAGTCCACTGGAGAAGTAATTAACAACCCACTCTAGTATCTTTGCCAAAATAATCTGATGGATAGCCACACCCAAGCACAAGATGTGCCTGTCATGCTGCATCCATAGGGTCATGGAGAGTCAGACATGACTGAACGACAAAACAAACAAGCCATTAACCTTGAGTTCAATATGGCTACCATTTACATGAATTTCCAGATGATTTCCAAAACCCCCGAGCCCAAGATGACCACTACTTAAATGAATTTCAAGATGGCTGCCATTAGCCTAGAGTTAAAGATGGCTGCCACTTAAATTAATTTCAAGATGGCTGCCATTAGCCTAGATGGCCACTTTTTACATGAATTTCAAGATGGCTGCCATTAACCTAAAGTTCAAGATAGACATCATTTACATGCACTTCAAGATGGTTCTCAATAGCCTAGAGTTCAGCCTAGAGATCAAGGTGGCTGCCAATGAAATTATTTTCAAGATGGCTGCCATTAATTTAGAGCTCAAGATTAGCCTGGTTTTGATGATTTCAAGATGGCCACATTTGCTAATTAACTCACATCTTCCTGATTTTTGACAAAATGAACTGAAACAGCAATGGACACACAGACATTAAACACGCTGTATTTTTGGGGGGCTGTTGAACAGTTACAAATATAAAATGCTTTGAGTTGGAGGAAAATATTTAATTAATTAATTAATTAATTAAGCCAAGCTTTTAGGTCGATATAATGGGCAGGATAGATGGGCCTTTTGGTTTTTAACTGCAGTCACATCTATGCTTAACATACAAATACAAGTAAAGTTACTACCCAGTTGTTACGTTCCCAGGTATATGAATGAGAGTAAAAGAGTAGTAGATCAATAGATTAACATCCCAGCGGAGATGGTATGACAATGACTATTTAAATATGTTTGAGACACATTATGATAAAGATCTAATGGGAAAATCCTTGTGTCTCCCTATAAGTTCTGGTTGAGGGTCCCACACCAGACCAGAGATCTGTTTTTTTAAGATAACAAATTGAGCTTCTTATATCAGTCCTTGGGGAGTCATCCAGTCCTAGAGGTAGGAGCTGATATCAGACAAAAGCTGCCCCCCCACCCCTCCTGTTTTTAAAACCAGAGATAAAAAGGGATTCCCATGTTAAACATGTTGGGAAGCTGTAGCATTGTGTGCAGCTGCTGTTAATACGAGGAGGGGGAGAATCAAGGGGGGGGGGGGGGGAGTTGTACATCCTTGATACAGCTCAGGGATCCTTGGGTGAGCAAACGATCAATTTGCATTCATATTAGGGAGATAATGAGGTGTATAGTGATGGTAGGTCTGCACCGCGCTGATAAGGGTCCGCCACAATGGGGGGGGGGGGGGGGGGGGGGCAACGTACTGCAACAGCACAAGTCCTAACCATTTCACTGCCACTGAAATTATTACTATTAAGAAAGATAGGGGAAAAAAAAATCATTTTTTATATAACAACCGACGCTGCATAAGGTGCATCACTACAAAAGATGTGTCATAGTATAAGATGAGTCATTATATAAGATGTGTCATGGTATAAGATGAGTCATTATATAAGATGTGTCATGGTATAAGATGTGTCATGGTATAAGACGTGTCATTGTATAAGATGTGTCATGGTATAAGATGCGTCATGGTATAAGACGTGTCATGGTATAAGATGTGTCATGGTATAAGATGCGTCATGGTATAAGATGCGTCATAGTATAAGATGTGTCATGGTATAAGATGCGTCATGGTATAAGACCTGTCATGGTATAAGACGTGTCATTGTATAAGACGCGTCATGGTATAAGACGCGTCATGGTATAAGATGTGTCATGGTATAAGATGCGTCATAGTACTGTATAAGATGCGTCATAGTATTAGATGTGTTACAGTATAAGATGCGTCATAGTATAGGATATATCACAGTATAAGATGCGTCATAGTATTAGATGTGTTACAGTATAATATGCGTCATAGTATAGGATATATCACAGTATAATATGCGTCATAGTATTAGATGTGTTATAGTATAATATGCAGCATAGTATAGGATATATCACAGTATAAGATGCGTCATAGTATTAGATGTGTTACAGTATAATATGCGTCACAGTATAGGATATATCATAGTATAAGATGCGTCATAGTATTAGATATGTTACATTTTAAGATGCGTCATAGTATAGGATATATCATAGTATAAGATGCGTCATAGTATTAGATGTGTTACAGTATAATATGCGTCATAGTATAGGATATATCACAGTACAAGATGCGTCATAGTATTAGATATGTTACAGTATAATATGCGTCATAGTATAGGATATATCACAGTATAAGATGCATCATAGTATTAGATATGTTACAGTATAAGATGCGTCATAGTATAGGATATATCACAGTATAAGATGCGTCATAGTATTAGATATGTTACAGTATAATATGCGTCATAGTATAGGATATATCACAGTATAAGATGCATCATAGTATTAGATATGTTACAGTATAATATGCGTCATAGTATAGGATATATCACAGTATAAGATGCGTCATAGTATTAGATATGTTACAGTATAATATGCGTCATAGTATAGGATATATCACAGTATAAGATGCGTCATAGTATTAGATGTGTTACAGTATAATATGCGTCACAGTATAGGATATATCATAGTATAAGATGCGTCATAGTATTAGATATGTTACAGTATAAGATGCGTCATAGTATAGGATATATCACAGTATAAGATGCGTCATAGTATTAGATGTGTTACAGTATAAGATGCGTCATAGTATAGGATATATCATAGTATAAGATGCGTCATAGTATTAGATGTGTTACAGTATAAGATGCGTCATAGTATAGGATATATCACAGTATAAGATGCGTCATTGTACTGTATAAGATGCGTCATAGTATATAGATATGTTACAGTATAATATGCATCATAGTATAGGATATATCTCAGTATAAGATGCGTCATAGTATTAGATATGTTACAGTATAATATGCGTCATAGTATAGGATATATCACAGTATAAGATGCGTCATAGTATTAGATGTGTTACAGTATAATATGAGTCATAGTATAGGATATATCATAGTATAAGATGCGTCATAGTATTAGATATGTTACAGTATAAGATGCGTCATAGTATAGGATATATCATAGTATAAGATGCGTCATAGTATTAGATGTGTTACAGTATAATATGCGTCATAGTATAGGATATATCACAGTACAAGATGCGTCATAGTATTAGATATGTTACAGTATAAGATGCGTCATAGTATAGGATATATCACAGTATAAGATGCATCATAGTATTAGATGTGTTACAGTATAAAATGCGCCATATGGGTCAAAGAATAAGAAGGGTCATAGAATAAGATGCATCATAGTATTAGATGTGTTACAGTATAAGATGCGTCATAGTATTAGATGTGTTACAGTATAAGATGCGTCATAGTATTAGATGTGTTACAGTATAAGATGCGTCATAGTACTGTATAAGATGCGTCATAGTATTAGATGTGTTACAGTATAAGATGCGTCATAGTACTGTATAAGATGCGTCATAGTATTAGATGTGTTACAGTATAATATGTGTCATAGTATAGGATATATCACAGTATAAGATGCGTCATAGTACTGTATAAGATGCGTCATAGTATTAGATGTGTTACAGTATAATATGCGTCATAGTATAGGATATATCACAGTATAAGATGCGTCATAGTACTGTATAAGATGCGTCATAGTATTAGATGTGTTACAGTATAAGATGCGTCATAGTATTAGATGTGTTACAGTATAAGATGCGTCATAGTATAGGATATATCACAGTATAATATGCGTCATAGTATATGATATATCACAGTATAAGATGCGTCATAGTACTGTATAAGATGCGTCATAGTATTAGATGTGTTACAGTATAATATGCGTCATAGTATAGGATATATCACAGTATAAGATGCGTCATAGTATAGGATATATCACAGTATAAGATGCGTCATAGTATTAGATGTGTTACAGTATAAGATGCGTCATAGTATAGGATATATCACAGTATAAGATGCGTCATAGTACTGTATAAGATGCGTCATAGTATTAGATGTGTTACAGTATAATATGCGTCATAGTATAGGATATATCACAGTATAAGATGCGTCATAGTATAGGATATATCACAGTATAAGATGCGTCATAGTATAGGATATATCACAGTATAATATGCGTCATAGTATAGGATATATCATAGTATAAGATGTGTCATAGTATTAGATATGTTACAGTATAATATGCGTCATAGTATAGGATATATCACAGTATAAGATGCGTCATAGTATTAGATGTGTTACAGTATAAGATGCGTCATAGTATAGGATATATCACAGTATAAGATGCGTCATAGTATTAGATGTGTTACAGTATAAGATGCGTCATAGTATAGGATATATCACAGTATAAGATGCGTCATAGTATTAGATGTGTTACAGTATAAGATGCGTCATAGTATAGGATATATCACAGTATAAGATGCGTCATAGTACTGTATAAGATGCGTCATAGTATTAGATGTGTTACAGTATAATATGCGTCATAGTATAGGATATATCACAGTATAAGATGCGTCATAGTATAGGATATATCACAGTATAAGATGCGTCATAGTATAGGATATATCACAGTATAAGATGCGTCATAGTATAGGATATATCACAGTATAATATGCGTCATAGTATAGGATATATCATAGTATAAGATGCGTCATAGTATTAGATGTGTTACAGTATAAGATGCGTCATAGTATAGGATATATCATAGTATAAGATGCGTCATAGTATTAGATGTGTTACTGTATAAGATGCGTCATAGTATTAGATATGTTACAGTATAATATGCGTCATAGTATAGGATATATCACAGTATAATATGCGTCATAGTATAGGATATATCACAGTATAAGATGAGTCAAAGTATTAGATGTGTTACAGTATAAGATGCGTCATATGGGTCAAAGAATAAGAAGGGTCATAGAATAAGATGCATCATAGTATTAGATATGTTACAGTATAATATGCGTCATAGTATAGGATATATCACAGTATAAGATGCGTCATAGTATTAGATGTGTTACAGTATAAGATGCGTCATAGTATTAGATATGTTACAGTATAATATGCGTCATAGTATAGGATATATCACAGTATAAGATGCGTCATAGTACAGTATAAGATGCGTCATAGTATAGGATATATCACAGTATAATATGCGTCATAGTATAGGATATATCACAGTATAAGATGAGTCATAGTACTGTAAAAGATGCGTCATAGTATAGGATATATCACAGTATAATATGCGTCATAGTATAGGATATATCACAGTATAAGATGCGTCACAGTACAGTATAAGATGCGTCATAGTATAGGATATATCACAGTATAATATGCGTCATAGTATAGGATATATCACAGTATAAGATGCGTCACAGTAAAAGATGTGTCATGGTATAAGATGCGTCATGGTATAAGATGCGTCATGGTATAAGACGCGTCATGGTATAAGATGTGTCATGGTATAAGATGCGTCATAGTACTGTATAAGATGCGTCATAGTATTAGATATGTTACAGTATAATATGCGTCATAGTATAGGATATATCACAGTATAAGATGCGTCATAGTATTAGATGTGTTACAGTATAATATGCGTCATAGTATAGGATATATCACAGCATAAGATGCGTCATAGTATTAGATATGTTACAGTATAATATGCGTCATAGTATAGGATATATCACAGTATAAGATGCGTCATAGTATTAGATGTGTTACAGTATAAGATGCGTCATAGTATAGGATATATCACAGTATAAGATGCGTCATAGTACTGTATAAGATGCGTCATAGTATATAGATATGTTACAGTATAATATGCGTCATAGTATACGATATATCACAGTATAAGATGCGTCATAGTATTAGATGTGTTACAGTATAAGATGCGTCATATGGGTCAAAGAATAAGATAAGTCATAGAATAAGATGCATCATAGTATTAGATGTGTTACAGTATAAGATGCGTCATAGTATAGGATATATCACAGTATAAGATGCGTCATAGTATTAGATGTGTTACAGTATAAGATGCGTCATAGTATAGGATATATCACAGTATAAGATGCGTCATAGTATTAGATATGTTACAGTATAAGATGCGTCATAGTATAGGATATATCACAGTATAAGATGCATCATAGTACTGTATAAGATGCGTCATAGTATTAGATATGTTACTGTATAAGATGCGTCATAGTATTAGATGTGTTACTGTATAAGATGCGTCATAGTATAGGATATATCACAGTATAAGATGCGTCATAGTACTGTATTAGATGCATCATAGTATATAGATATGTTACAGTATAAGATGCGTCATAGTATAGGATATATCACAGTATAAGATGCGTCATAGTATTAGATGTGTTACAGTATAAGATGCCTCATCTGGGTCAAAGAATAAGATGGGTCATAGAATAAGATGCATCATAGTATTAGATGTGTTACAGTATAAGATGCGTCATAGTATAGGATATATCACAGTATAAGATGCGTCATAGTATTAGATGTGTTACAGTATAAGATGCGTCATATGGGTCAAAGAATAAGATGGGTCATAGAATAAGATGCATCATAGTATTAGATGTGTTACAGTATAAGATGCGTCATAGTATAGGATATATCACAGTATAAGATGCGTCATAGTACTGTATAAGATGCGTCATAGTATATAGATATGTTACAGTATAATATGCGTCATAGTATACGATATATCACAGTATAAGATGCGTCATAGTATTAGATGTGTTACAGTATAAGATGCGTCATATGGGTCAAAGAATAAGATAAGTCATAGAATAAGATGCATCATAGTATTAGATGTGTTACAGTATAAGATGCGTCATAGTATAGGATATATCACAGTATAAGATGCGTCATAGTATTAGATATGTTACAGTATAAGATGCGTCATAGTATAGGATATATCACAGTATAAGATGCATCATAGTACTGTATAAGATGCGTCATAGTATTAGATATGTTACTGTATAAGATGCGTCATAGTATTAGATGTGTTACTGTATAAGATGCGTCATAGTATAGGATATATCACAGTATAAGATGCGTCATAGTACTGTATTAGATGCATCATAGTATATAGATATGTTACAGTAT
The DNA here is from genome assembly GCA_027410445.1 of Discoglossus pictus. Classification (NCBI taxonomy): domain Eukaryota; kingdom Metazoa; phylum Chordata; class Amphibia; order Anura; family Alytidae; genus Discoglossus; species Discoglossus pictus. The sequence continues at coordinate 30,836,722 of CM050174.1, forward strand.
AAGATGCGTCATAGTATAGGATATATCACAGTATAAGATGCGTCATAGTATTAGATGTGTTACAGTATAAGATGCCTCATCTGGGTCAAAGAATAAGATGGGTCATAGAATAAGATGCATCATAGTATTAGATGTGTTACAGTATAAGATGCGTCATAGTATAGGATATATCACAGTATAAGATGCGTCATAGTATTAGATGTGTTACAGTATAAGATGCGTCATATGGGTCAAAGAATAAGATGGGTCATAGAATAAGATGCATCATAGTATTAGATGTGTTACAGTATAAGATGCGTCATAGTATAGGATATATCACAGTATAAGATGCGTCATAGTATTAGATGTGTTACAGTATAAGATGCGTCATAGTATAGGATATATCACAGTATAAGATGCGTCATTGTACTGTATAAGATGCGTCATAGTATATAGATATGTTACAGTATAATATGCATCATAGTATAGGATATATCTCAGTAGAGGATGCGTCATAGTATTAGATATATCACAGTATAAGATGCGTCATAGTATTAGATATGTTACAGTATAATATGCGTCATAGTATAGGATATATCACAGTATAAGATGCGTCATAGTATTAGATGTGTTACAGTATAATATGCGTCATAGTATAGGATATATCACAGTATAAGATGCGTCATAGTATTAGATATGTTACAGTATAAGATGCGTCATAGTATAGGATATATCATAGTATAAGATGCGTCATAGTATTAGATGTGTTATAGTATAATATGCGTCATAGTATAGGATATATCACAGTATAATATGCGTCATAGTATAGGATATATCACAGTATAAGATGCGTCATAGTATAGGATATATCACAGTATAAGATGCATCATAGTATAGGATATATCACAGTATAAGATGCATCATAGTATAGGATATATCACAGTATAAGATGCGTCATAGTATAGGATATATCACAGTATAAGATGCGTCATAGTATAGGATATATCACAGTATAAGATGCGTCATAGTACTGTATAAGATGCGTCATAGTATTAGATGTGTTACAGTATAATATGCGTCATAGTATAGGATATATCACAGTATAAGATGAGTCATAGTACTGTAAAAGATGCGTCATAGTATAGGATATATCACAGTATAATATGCGTCATAGTATAGGATATATCACAGTATAAGATGCGTCACAGTACAGTATAAGATGCGTCATAGTATAGGATATATCACAGTATAATATGCGTCATAGTATAGGATATATCACAGTATAAGATGCGTCATAGTAAAAGATGTGTCATGGTATAAGATGCGTCATGGTATAAGATGCGTCATGGTATAAGACCTGTCATGGTATAAGACGTGTCATTGTATAAGACGCGTCATGGTATAAGACGCGTCATGGTATAAGATGTGTCATGGTATAAGATGCGTCATAGTACTGTATAAGATGCGTCATAGTATTAGATATGTTACAGTATAATATGCGTCATAGTATAGGATATATCACAGTATAAGATGCGTCATAGTATTAGATGTGTTACAGTATAATATGCGTCATAGTATAGGATATATCACAGCATAAGATGCGTCATAGTATTAGATATGTCACAGTATAAGATGCGTCATAGTATTAGATATGTTACAGTATAATATGCGTCATAGTACTGTATAAGATGCGTCATAATATTAGATGTGTTACAGTATAAGATGCGTCATAGTATAGGATATATCACAGTATAAGATGCGTCATAGTACTGTATAAGATGCGTCATAGTATATAGATATGTTACAGTATAATATGCGTCATAGTATACGATATATCACAGTATAAGATGCGTCATAGTATTAGATGTGTTACAGTATAAGATGCGTCATATGGGTCAAAGAATAAGATAAGTCATAGAATAAGATGCATCATAGTATTAGATGTGTTACAGTATAAGATGCGTCATAGTATAGGATATATCACAGTATAAGATGCGTCATAGTATTAGATGTGTTACAGTATAAGATGCGTCATAGTATAGGATATATCACAGTATAAGATGCGTCATAGTATTAGATATGTTACAGTATAAGATGCGTCATAGTATAGGATATATCACAGTATAAGATGCATCATAGTACTGTATAAGATGCGTCATAGTATTAGATATGTTACTGTATAAGATGCGTCATAGTATTAGATGTGTTACTGTATAAGATGCGTCATAGTATAGGATATATCACAGTATAAGATGCGTCATAGTACTGTATTAGATGCATCATAGTATATAGATATGTTACAGTATAAGATGCGTCATAGTATAGGATATATCACAGTATAAGATGCGTCATAGTATTAGATGTGTTACAGTATAAGATGCGTCATATGGGTCAAAGAATAAGATGGGTCATAGAATAAGATGCATCATAGTATTAGATGTGTTACAGTATAAGATGCGTCATAGTATAGGATATATCACAGTATAAGATGCGTCATAGTATTAGATGTGTTACAGTATAAGATGCGTCATATGGGTCAAAGAATAAGATGGGTCATAGAATAAGATGCATCATAGTATTAGATGTGTTACAGTATAAGATGCGTCATAGTATAGGATATATCACAGTATAAGATGCGTCATAGTATTAGATGTGTTACAGTATAAGATGCGTCATAGTATAGGATATATCACAGTATAAGATGCGTCATTGTACTGTATAAGATGCGTCATAGTATATAGATATGTTACAGTATAATATGCATCATAGTATAGGATATATCACAGTATAAGATGCGTCATAGTATTAGATATGTTACAGTATAATATGCGTCATAGTATAGGATATATCACAGTATAAGATGCGTCATAGTATTAGATGTGTTACAGTATAATATGCGTCATAGTATAGGATATATCACAGTATAAGATGCGTCATAGTATTAGATATGTTACAGTATAAGATGCGTCATAGTATAGGATATATCATAGTATAAGATGCGTCATAGTATTAGATGTGTTATAGTATAATATGCGTCATAGTATAGGATATATCACAGTATAATATGCGTCATAGTATAGGATATATCACAGTATAAGATGCGTCATAGTATAGGATATATCACAGTATAAGATGCATCATAGTATAGGATATATCACAGTATAAGATGCGTCATAGTATAGGATATATCACAGTATAAGATGCGTCATAGTATAGGATATATCACAGTATAAGATGCGTCATAGTACTGTATAAGATGCGTCATAGTATTAGATGTGTTACAGTATAATATGCGTCATAGTATAGGATATATCACAGTATAAGATGCGTCATAGTATTAGATGTGTTACAGTATAATATGCGTCATAGTATAGGATATATCACAGTATAAGATGCGTCATAGTATTAGATATGTTACAGTATAAGATGCGTCATAGTATAGGATATATCATAGTATAAGATGCGTCATAGTATTAGATGTGTTACAGTATAATATGCGTCATAGTATAGGATATATCACAGTATAATATGCGTCATAGTATTAGATATGTTACAGTATAATATGCGTCATAGTATTAGATATGTTACAGTATAATATGCGTCATAGTATAGGATATATCACAGTATAATATGCGTCATAGTATTAGATATGTTACAGTATAATATGCGTCATAGTATAGGATATATCACAGTATAAGATGAGTCATAGTATTAGATGTGTTACAGTATAAAATGCGCCATATGGGTCAAAGAATAAGAAGGGTCATAGAATAAGATGCATCATAGTATTAGATGTGTTACAGTATAAGATGCGTCATAGTATTAGATGTGTTACAGTATAAGATGCGTCATAGTATTAGATGTGTTACAGTATAAGATGCGTCATAGTACTGTATAAGATGCGTCATAGTATTAGATGTGTTACAGTATAAGATGCGTCATAGTATTAGATGTGTTACAGTATAAGATGCGTCATAGTATAGGATATATCACAGTATAAGATGCGTCATAGTATTAGATGTGTTATAGTATAATATGCAGCATAGTATAGGATATATCACAGTATAAGATGCGTCATAGTATTAGATGTGTTACAGTATAATATGTGTCATAGTATAGGATATATCACAGTATAAGATGCGTCATAGTATTAGATATGTTACAGTATAATATGCGTCATAGTATAGGATATATCACAGTATAAGATGCATCATAGTATTAGATATGTTACAGTATAATATGCGTCATAGTATAGGATATATCACAGTATAAGATGCGTCATAGTATTAGATGTGTTACAGTATAAGATGCGTCATAGTATAGGATATATCACAGTATAAGATGCGTCATAGTATTAGATATGTTACAGTATAATATGCGTCATAGTATAGGATATATCACAGTATAAGATGCGTCATAGTATATAGATATGTTACAGTATAATATGCGTCATAGTATAGGATATATCACAGTATAAGATGCGTCATAGTACAGTATAAGATGTGTCATAGTATTAGATGTGTTACAGTATAATATGCATCATAGTATAGGATATATCACAGTATAAGATGCGTCATAGTATTAGATATGTTACAGTATAATATGCGTCATAGTATAGGATATATCACAGTATAAGATGCGTCATAGTATTAGATATGTTACAGTATAATATGCATCATAGTATAGGATATATCACAGTATAAGATGCGTCATAGTATTAGATGTGTTACAGTATAATATGCGTCATAGTATAGGATATATCACAGTATAAGATGCGTCATAGTATTAGATATGTTACAGTATAATATGCGTCATAGTATAGGATATATCACAGTATAAGATGCGTCATAGTATTAGATGTGTTATAGTATAATATGCGTCATATGGGTCAAAGAATAAGATGGGTCATAGAATAAGATGCATCATAGTATTAGATGTGTTACAGTATAAGATGCGTCATAGTATAGTATATATCACAGTATAAGATGCGTCATAGTACTGTATAAGATGCGTCATAGTATTAGATGTGTTACAGTATAATAGGTGTCATAGTATAGGATATATCACAGTATAAGATGCGTCATAGTATTAGATATGTTACAGTATAATATGCGTCATAGTATAGGATATATCACAGTATAAGATGCGTCATAGCACTGTATAAGATGCGTCATAGTATAGGATATATCACAGTATAAGATGCGTCATAGTATTAGATATGTTACAGTATAATATGCGTCATAGTATAGGATATATCACAGTATAAGTTGCTTCATAGCACTGTATAAGATGCGTCATAGTATAGGATATATCACAGTATAAGATGCGTCATAGTATTAGATATGTTACAGTATAATATGCGTCATAGTATAGGATATATCACAGTATAAGATGAATCATAGTATTAGATGTGTTACAGTATAAGATGCGTCATATGGGTCAAAGAATAAGAAGGGTCATAGAATAAGATGCATCATAGTATTAGATATGTTACAGTATAAGATGTGTCATAGTATAGGATATATCACAGTATAAGATGAGTCATAGTATTAGATGTGTTACAGTATAATATGTGTCATAGTATAGGATATATCACAGTATAAGATGCATCATAGTATTAGATGTGTTACAGTATAAGATGCGTCATAGTATTAGATGTGTTACAGTATAAGATGCGTCATAGTATTAGATATGTTACAGTATAATATGCGTCATAGTATAGGATATATCACAGTATAAGATGCGTCATAGTATTAGATGTGTTACAGTATAAGATGCGTCATAGTATTAGATGTGTTACAGTATAAGATGCGTCATAGTATAGGATATATCACAGTATAAGATGCGTCATAGTACTGTATAAGATGCGTCATAGTATTAGATATGTTACAGTATAATATGCGTCATAGTATATGATATATCACAGTATAAGATGCGTCATAGTACTGTATAAGATGCGTCATAGTATTAGATATGTTACAGTATAATATGCGTCATAGTATAGGATATATCACAGTATAAGATGCATCATAGTATTAGATGTGTTACAGTATAAGATGCGTCATAGTATTAGATGTGTTACAGTATAAGATGCGTCATAGTATTAGATATGTTACAGTATAATATGCGTCATAGTATAGGATATATCACAGTATAAGATGCGTCATAGTATTAGATGTGTTACAGTATAAGATGCGTCATAGTATTAGATGTGTTACAGTATAAGATGCATCATAGTATAGGATATATCACAGTATAAGATGCGTCATAGTATTAGATGTGTTACAGTATAAGATGCGTCATAGTATTAGATGTGTTACAGTATAAGATGCGTCATAGTATAGGATATATCACAGTATAAGATGCGTCATAGTATTAGATATGTTACAGTATAATATGCGTCATAGTATATGATATATCACAGTATAAGATGCGTCATAGTACTGTATAAGATGCGTCATAGTATTAGATATGTTACAGTATAATATGCGTCATAGTATATGATATATCACAGTATAAGATGCGTCATAGTACTGTATAAGATGCGTCATAGTATTAGATGTGTTACAGTATAATATGCGTCATAGTATAGGATATATCACAGTATAATATGCGTCATAGTATAGGATATATCACAGTATAAGATGAGTCATAGTATTAGATGTGTTACAGTATAAGATGCGTCATAGTATTAGATGTGTTACAGTACAAGATGCGTCATAGTATAATATGGGTCATAGTATGAGCTGTGTCATGGTATAATATGTGTGTCATTATTACACCATAAAATGTTACGGAAAATATTATTTATGATTTTTACTATTTTTTAATACTTTTTTTATTTAGGACAATATCTATTTGGAATTTAAAACAAAGGATATTTTTTGAAAAACTTGAGTCTTAAAGTCCAAATAATAAAGTACATGCTATTTCTTTACGTATTTATGTGTCTGTAACAGCCTGTTTTCAACTAAAATAAATGGCTAAAAGACTGACCACTGCCCTGGTCAGTGTGGTTTATATGGATGTGATTGCACAAATGTCACCTATTTTTAGATTTTTTTTTTTTTTTTAAATAAAAATGACGCAAAGCTGAATTTGAAAAAGACTGCAAGAGTCATTTGCATGTCACTACCCAGAATCCTTAGCTGCAGTTCTAGAGAGCCATTCTAAAGCAAAACAGGTATCTAGAATTTGGGATATGTTTGTACATTTTTATTTTCGTCTCTGTTTCCAATCACAGTTTTTCCCACTCTAACAAATTTCTTTATCTGGTTTAAGCGGATTTAAAAATGGATATTCCAGTTTTGTTTTTTTACAAGAAAAGATGAAAGGAGTTTAGTAAGTGCAGATTAGGAGGAAAGTGAGAAGACATATGATCACATACATCAAGACGTTTTAGAGAAGTGCACGTATAAGAGGGGGCTCTGAGTGTGGGGGGAGAAATGGAAATGTGAGGGTGTCCTGCTGTGTAGAGGTGGTGGATCCATCGTTACTAGGTAAAGATGGTAGAATATTGAGATCAGGACATTTCAATCATGTCACACTTCAGATCTAGTAGGGACTGAGAGCTTAAACATGTTACTGCCATTAGTACACTTTGGGCCTAGCAGAGACTGAGCCCTTATACATGTCACTGCCATTAGTACACTTTGGGCCTAGCAGAGACTGAGCCCTTATACATGTCACTGCCATTAGTACGATTCGGCCTGGCAGGGACTGAGCCCTTATACATGTCACTGCCATTAGTACACTTTGGGCCTAGCAGAGACTGAGCCCTTATACATGTCACTGCCATTAGTACACTTTGGGCCTAGCAGAGACTGAGCCCTTATACATGTCACTGCCATTAGTACACTTTGGGCCTAGCAGAGACTGAGCCCTTATACATGTCACTGCCATTAGTACGATTCGGCCTGGCAGGGACTGAGCCCTTAAACATGTCACTGCCATTAGTTAAATAGTGATTTCCTTGTACTCCCGTAAAGCAGTCTCTGTCCCCTCTTGTTTTTTATCATTTAAATGCCTGTTTTTTACTCTGTATCTTGATCTTTACATAATTGTTGAGCCACATTGGATGTGATTTAGTCCTTTTACTTTTATTCCCACAAGGTATATGCCGATGTGTATGTATATTTAGTAAGGATTTAAATGTTGTCCATTTATGTTCAGTGTTTTTACCTATGCTGCCCTTAGACCGTTAAAATCCACTAATAATTGTATTTCCTCACTTTCAGCTATATATTATATATAATATTCTTTTGGAATTTGCTGCTCCGCTATTGAACTCTACCCACAAACATTCAACTTTATCACTAGGTCCGCCATAAATATCTTCTCTGACTATAGGGTTAAATTCAGGCTTAACATACAGACAAATCCCTTCTCCTCTTTTACCATTGCCTCTATATTTCCTAAACATGTTATAACCATCCAGATTAACAGTCCAGTCATGAGATTCATCCCACCACGTTTTGGTAATGCCTACTAAATCCCATTTTTCATTGATTGCTAATAATTCTAACTCTCCCATTTTTCCTGGCAAGCTTCTGGCATTAGCAAGCATACACCTAATGTTATGAGTCTGTAGTTCTGAAGTGCCTGCCGCTTTACTTGAGTTACTTAGTAATACCTCCCTATTGACTATACTACCCCTCCCCCATCTCCTCCCACATGAGTTGTTAATTCATCCCTTATACCCTCTACACTTTCTACCCCATTACTTATATTTAGTCCCTCCCCCCACCTACTAGTTTAAAAAGGAGTCACTGTCATTAGTACACATTGGCCTAGTAATTGCCGTCTAACACTGAATGACCTCTCTGCTCATCCCATATGACTGGCCCTGGATACTGGTTAAAGGGACAGATAATTCAGCTGAAGAGTAAAGTTAGTTATATTACTAGTAACTTGTATCATATGTTATGCTCAATTGTCTGTTACGTCTCTCTGTGTGCCCTCTTCATCTCTGTGCACTCTCTCTGTGTGTGCTGTCTCTCTCTCTGTGTACCCTCTTTGTCATTGTGCACACTCTTTCTCTCTCTCTGTGCACTCTATCTCTCTCTTTCTTACTTCTCTCTGTGCCCTTTCTCTGCGCTCTGTGTGCTCTCTGTCTCTCTCTCTCTCTCCCATGATATTAATATGTATAGATTGGAGGAGATTCCATGACATTAATATGTATAGATTAGAGAGGACTCCATCACATTAATATGTATAAATTAGAGGAGACTCCATCACATTAATATGTATAGATTAGAGAGGACTCCATCACATTAATATGTATAGATTAGAGGAGACTCCATCACATTAATATGTATAGATTAGAGGGGACTCCATGACATTAATATGTATAGATTAGAGGATACTCCATCATATTAATATGTATAGATTAGAGAGGACTCCATGACACTAATATGTATAGATTGGAGGAGACTCCATCACATTAATATGTATAGATTAGAGGGGACTCCATGACACTAATATGTATAGATTGGAGGAGACTCCATGACATTAATATGTACAGATTAGAGGGGACTCCATGACATTAATATGTATAGATTAGAGGGGACTCCATGATACTAATATGTATAGATTAGAGGGGACTCCATGACATTAATATGTATAGATTAGAGGAGACTCCATCACATTAATATGTATAGATTAGAGGAGACTCCATCACATTATTATGTATAGATTAGAGGGGACTCCATGACATTAATATGTATAGATTAGAGGATACTCCATCATATTAATATGTATAGATTAGAGAGGACTCCATGACACTAATATGTATAGATTGGAGGAGACTCCATCACATTAATATGTATAGATTAGAGGGGACTCCATGACACTAATATGTATAGATTGGAGGAGACTCCATGACATTAATATGTACAGATTAGAGGGGACTCCATGACATTAATATGTATAGATTAGAGGGGACTCCATGATACTAATATGTATAGATTAGAGGGGACTCCATGACATTAATATGTATAGATTAGAGGAGACTCCATGACACTAATATGTATAGATTAGAGGGGACTCCATGACATTATATGTATAGATTAGAGGAGACTCCATCACATTAATATGTATAGATTAGAGGGGACTCCATGACATTAATATGTATACATTAGAGCGGACTCCATGACATTAATATGTATAGATTAGAGGGGACTCCATGACATTAATATGTATAGATTAGAGAGGACTCCATCACATTAATATGTATAGATTAGAGGAGACTCCATCACATTAATATGTATAGATTAGAGGAGACTCCATCACATTAATATGTATAGATTAGAGGGGACTCCATGACATTAATATGTATAGATTAGAGGAGACTCCATTACATTAATATGTATAGATTAGAGAGGACTCCGTCACATTAATATGTATAGATTAGAGAGGACTCCATCACATTAATATGTATAGATTAGAGGAGACTCCATCACATTAATATGTATAGATTAGTGGGGACTCCATGACATTAATATGTATAGATTAGAGGAGACTCCATGACATTAATATGTATAGATTAGAGAGGACTCCGTCACATTAATATGTATAGATTAGAGAGGACTCCATCACATTAATATGTATAGATTAGAGGAGACTCCATCACATTAATATGTATAGATTAGAGGAGACTCCATGACATTAATATGTATAGATTAGAGAGGACTCCGTCACATTAATATGTATAGATTAGAGGAGACTCCATCACATTAATATGTATAGATTAGAGGAGACTCCATCACATTAATATGTATAGATTAGAGGGGACTCCATGACATTAATATGTATACATTAGAGCGGACTCCATGACATTAATATGTATAGATTAGAGGGGACTCCATGACATTAATATGTATAGATTAGAGAGGACTCCATCACATTAATATGTATAGATTAGAGGAGACTCCATCACATTAATATGTATAGATTAGAGGAGACTCCATCACATTAATATGTATAGATTAGAAGGGAATCCATGACATTAATATGTATACATTAGAGCAGACTCCATGACATTAATATGTATAGATTAGAGGATACTCCATCATATTAATATGTATAGATTAGAGAGGACTCCATGACACTAATATGTATAGATTGGAGGAGACTCCATCACATTAATATGTATAGATTAGAGGGGACTCCATGACACTAATATGTATAGATTGGAGGAGACTCCATGACATTAATATGTACAGATTAGAGGGGACTCCATGACATTAATATGTATAGATTAGAGGGGACTCCATGATACTAATATGTATAGATTAGAGGGGACTCCATGACATTAATATGTATAGATTAAAGGAGACTCCATCACATTAATATGTATAGATTAGAGGAGACTCCATCACATTAATATGTATAGATTAGAGGGGACTCCATGACATTAATATGTATAGATTAGAGGATACTCCATCATATTAATATGTATAGATTAGAGAGGACTCCATGACACTAATATGTATAGATTGGAGGAGACTCCATCACATTAATATGTATAGATTAGAGGGGACTCCATGACACTAATATGTATAGATTGGAGGAGACTCCATGACATTAATATGTACAGATTAGAGGGGACTCCATGACATTAATATGTATAGATTAGAGGGGACTCCATGATACTAATATGTATAGATTAGAGGGGACTCCATGACATTCATATGTATAGATTAGAGGAGACTCCATGACACTAATATGTATAGATTAGAGGGGACTCCATGACATTATATGTATAGATTAGAGGAGACTCCATCACATTAATATGTATAGATTAGAGGGGACTCCATGACATTAATATGTATACATTAGAGCGGACGCCATGACATTAATAAGTATAGATTAGAGGGGACTCCATGACATTAATATGTATAGATTAGAGAGGACTCCATCACATTAATATGTATAGATTAGAGGAGACTCCATCACATTAATATGTATAGATTAGAGGAGACTCCATGACATTAATATGTATAGATTAGAGGAGACTCCATCACATTAATATGTATAGATTAGAGGGGACTCCATGACATTAATATGTATAGATTAGAGGAGACTCCATTACATTAATATGTATAGATTAGAGAGGACTCCGTCACATTAATATGTATAGATTAGAGAGGACTCCATCACATTAATATGTATAGATTAGAGGAGACTCCATCACATTAATATGTATAGATTAGTGGGGACTCCATGACATTAATATGTATAGATTAGAGGAGACTCCATGACATTAATATGTATAGATTAGAGAGGACTCCGTCACATTAATATGTATAGATTAGAGAGGACTCCATCACATTAATTTGTATAGATTAGAGGAGACTCCATCACATTAATATGTATAGATTAGAGGAGACTCCATTACATTAATATGTATAGATTAGAGAGGACTCCGTCACATTAATATGTATAGATTAGAGAGGACTCCATGACATTAATATGTATAGATTAGAGAGGACTCCGTCACATTAATATGTATAGATTAGAGGAGACTCCATCACATTAATATGTATAGATTAGAGGAGACTCCATCACATTAATATGTATAGATTAGAGGGGACTCCATGACATTAATATGTATACATTAGAGCGGACTCCATGACATTAATATGTATAGATTAGAGGGGACTCCATGACATTAATATGTATAGATTAGAGAGGACTCCATCACATTAATATGTATAGATTAGAGGAGACTCCATCACATTAATATGTATAGATTAGAGGAGACTCCATCACATTAATATGTATAGATTAGAAGGGAATCCATGACATTAATATGTATACATTAGAGCGGACTCCATGACATTAATATGTATAGATTAGAGGATACTCCATCATATTAATATGTATAGATTAGAGAGGACTCCATGACACTAATATGTATAGATTGGAGGAGACTCCATCACATTAATATGTATAGATTAGAGGAGACTCCATCACATTAATATGTATAGATTAGAGGGGACTCCATGACATTAATATGTATACATTAGAGCGGACTCCATGACATTAATATGTATAGATTAGAGGGGACTCCATGACATTAATATGTATAGATTAGAGAGGACTCCATCACATTAATATGTATAGATTAGAGGAGACTCCATCACATTAATATGTATAGATTAGAGGGGACTCCATCACATTAATATGTATAGATTAGAAGGGAATCCATGACATTAATATGTATACATTAGAGCGGACTCCATGACATTAATATGTATAGATTAGAGAGGACTCCATGACATTAATATATATACATTAGAGCGGACTCCATGACATTAATATGTATAGATTAGAGGGGACTCCATAACATTAATATGTATAGATTAGAGGGGGCTCCATGATATTAATATGTATAGATTAGAGGGTACTCCATGACATTAATATGTATAGATTAGAGGAGACTCCATGACACTAATATGTATACATTAGAGGGGACTCCATGACATTAATATGTACAGATTAGAGGGGACTCCATGACACTAATATGTATAGATTGGAGGAGACTCCATGACATTAATATGTACAGATTAGAGGGGACTCCATGACATTAATATGTATAGATTAGAGGGGACTCCATGATACTAATATGTATAGATTAGAGGGGACTCCATGACATTAATATGTATAGATTAGAGGAGACTCCATCACATTAATATGTATAGATTAGAGGAGACTCCATCACATTAATATGTATAGATTAGAGGGGACTCCATGACATTAATATGTATAGATTAGAGGATACTCCATCATATTAATATGTATAGATTAGAGAGGACTCCATGACACTAATATGTATAGATTGGAGGAGACTCCATCACATTAATATGTATAGATTAGAGGGGACTCCATGACACTAATATGTATAGATTGGAGGAGACTCCATGACATTAATATGTACAGATTAGAGGGGACTCCATGACATTAATATGTATAGATTAGAGGGGACTCCATGATACTAATATGTATAGATTAGAGGGGACTCCATGACATTAATATGTATAGATTAGAGGGGACTCCATGACATTAATATGTATAGATTAGAGGAGACTCCATGACATTATATGTATAGATTAGAGGAGACTCCATGACATTAATATGTATAGATTAGAGGGGACTCCATGATATTATTATGTATAGATTAGTGGGGGCTCCATGACATTAATATGTATAGATTAGTGGGGGCTCCATGACATTAATATGTATATATTAGAGGGGACTCAATGACATTAATATGTATAGATTAGAGGGGACTCCATGACATTATATGTATAGATTAGAGGGGACTCCATGACATTATATGTATAGATTAGAGGGGACTCCATGACATTAATATGTATAGATTAGTGGGGGCTCCATGACATTAATATGTATATATTAGAGGGGACTCAATGACATTAATATGTATAGATTAGAGGGGACTCCATGACATTATATGTATATATTAGAGTGGACTCCATGACATTAATATGTATAGATTAGAGGGGACTCCATCACATTATTATGTATAGATTAGAGGGGACCCCATGAAATTAATATGTATATATTAGAGGGGACTCCATGACATTAATATGTATAGATTAGTGGGGGCTCCATGACATTAATATGTATAGATTAGAGGGGATTCCATGACATTAATATGTATAGATTAGAAGAGACTCCATGACATTAATATGTATAGATTAGAGGGGACTCCATGATATTAATATGTATAGATTAGAGGGGACTCCATGACATTAATATGTATAGATTAGAGGGGGCTCCATGACATTAATATGTATAGATTAGAGGAGACTCCATGACATTAATATGTATAGATTAGATGGGACTCCATGACACTAATATGTATAGATTAGAGGGGACTCCATGATATTAATATGTATAGATTAGAGGGGACTCCGTGACATTAATATGTATAGATTAGAGAAGACTCCATGACATTAATATGTATAGATTAGAGGAGACTCCATGACATTAATATGTATAGATTAGAGGGATCTCCATGACATTAATATGTACAGATTAGAGGGGACTCCATGACACTAATATGTATAGATTGGAGGGGACTCCATGACATTAATATGTATACATTAGAGGGGACTCCATGACATTAATATGTATAGATTGGAGGGTACTCCATGGCATTAATATGTATAGATTAGAGGGGACTCCATGACATTAATATGTATACATTAGAGGGGACTCCATGACATTAATATGTATAGATTGGAGGGGACTCCATGATATTAATATGTATAGATTAGATTAGACTCCATGACATTAATATGTATAGATTAGACGCCATGACATTAATATGTATAGATTAGAGAGGACTCCATGATATTAATATGTATAGATTAGAGGGGACTCCATGACATTAATATGTATAGATTGGAGGGGACTCCATGACATTAATATGTATACATTAGAGGGGACTCCATGACATTAATATGTATAGATTGGAGGGGACTCCATGGCATTAATATGTATAGATTAGAGGGGACTCCATGACATTAATATGTATACATTAGAGGGGACTCCATGACATTAATATGTATAGATTGGAGGGGACTCCATGACATTAATATTTATAGATTAGATTAGACTCCATGACATTAATATGTATAGATTAGACGCCATGACATTAATATGTATAGATTGGAGGGGACTCCATGACATTAATATGTATAGATTAGATTAGACTCCATGACATTAATATGTATAGATTATAGGGGACTCCATGGCATTAATATTTATAGATTAGAGGGGACTCCATGACATTAATATGTATAGATTATAGGGGACTCCATGGCATTAATATTTATAGATTAGAGAAGGAAAGGATAGACCTGAAAATATATCAAAAGGTTTAGTAAAGATCAGAAGGGAAAAATATTCCTGAAAAAGAAGAAAAAGAACAAGAGGTCATGATGTGACGTTGAAAGATTTAAGGATAATGTGAGAAAGTGCCACTTCACTAAAAGGGAAATAGATAAGTGATGTAGCCTACTAGCCAAAGTTGTACTCAAATAGGACAATAAGCATGTCTGGGATACAAGTAAGACTATGTTCAGGCTAAGTTACACCAAACAACTTTTATTTAGATAGAATGGGCAGAGCAGATGGGCCTTTTTGGTTCTTATCTGCTGTCAAATCTATATTTCTGTGTTCAGGTTGGATCATGGAAGTTTTGCAGAGCGTCCAGATATCTTACACACTGAAGCAGAACCATTTCAGAACCAGCGGCTGATATCAATCCCACGGTCACTGGGCACAGAATGAGGTAATTTATCAACCAAAAATACTAAACTATAGCAGAAAAATACTAAAAAAAAGTAAGGAGGAGAATCTGGGATTGTGATGCCTCTATCTATCTATCTGTCGAACTATCTATCGATCTATCTATATATCCATTACATATATCTACATTACATATCTGTCATTACATATACACACACCTTTTTTTGAAAGGCCCCAGAGGCTGCAACACCTAAGCAAGAGGCACCACTAACCAAACACTACCATGAAGACCAAGGGACTCTCCAAACAAGTAAGGGACAATGTTGTTGAGAAGTACAAGTCAGGGTTAGGTTATAAAAAAATATCCAACTCTTTGATGATCCCCAGGAGCACCATCAGATCTATCATAACCAAATGGAAAGAACATGGCACAACAGCAAACCTGCCAAGAGACGGCCGCCCACCAAAACTCACGGACCGGGCAAGGAGGACATTAATCAGAGAGGCAGCACAGAGACCTAAGGTAACCCTGGAGGAGCTGCAGAGATCCACAGCAGAGACTGGAGTATCTGTACATAGGACGACAATAAGCCGTACGCTCCATAGAGTTGGGCTTTATGGCAGAGTGGCCAGAAGAAAGCTTTCAGCAAAAAAACAAAATGGCACGTTTTGAGTTTGCAAAATGGCATGTGGGAGACTCCCAAAATGTATGGAGGAAGGTGCTCTGGTCTGATGAGACTAAAATTGAATTTTTCCTCCATCAAAGAAAACGCTATGTCTGGCGCAAACCCAACACATCACATCACCCAAAGATTACCATCCCCACAGTGAAACATGGCGGTGGCAGCATCATGCTGTGGGGATGTTTTTCAGCACCCAGGACTGGGAAACTGGTCAGAGTTGAGGGAAAGATGGATGGTGCTAAATACAGGGATATTCTTGAGCAGAACCTGTCCCACTCTGTGCGTGATTTGAGGCTAGGACGGAGGTTCACCTTCCAGCAGGACAATGACCCCAAACACACGGCTAAAGCAACACTTGAGGGGTTTCAGGGGAAACTTGTAAATGTGTTGGAATGGCCTAGTCACAGCCCAGACCTCAATCCAATAGACTGAGATTGCTGTTCACAAGCGCAAACCATCCAACTTGAAGGAGCTGGAGCAGTTTTGCAAGGAGGAATGGGCAAATATCCCAGTGGTAAGATGTGGCAAGCTCATAGAGACTTATCCAAAGCGACTTGGAGCTGTGATTGCCGCAAAAGGTGGCTCTACAAAGTATTGACTTTAGGGGGGTGAATAGTTATGCACATTGACTTTTTCTGTTATTTTGTCCTATTTGTTGTTTGCTTCACAATAAAAAAAAAACATCTTCAAAGTTGTGGGCATGTTCTGTAAATTAGATTATGTAAATCCTCAAACAATCCGTGTTAATTCCAGGTTGTGAGGCAACAAAACACGAAAAATGCCAAGTGGGGTGAATACTTTTGCAAGGCACTGTATCTATCTATCTGTCTGTCTATCTATCTATCTATCTATCTATCTATCTATCTATCTATCTATCTATCTATCTGTCTGTCTGTCTGTCTGTCTGTCTGTCTGTCTGTCTGTCTGTCTGTCTGTCTGTCTGTCTGTCTGTCTGTCTGTCTATCTATCTGTCTGTCTGTCTGTCTGTCTGTCTGTCTGTCTGTCTGTCTGTCTGTCTGTCTGTCTGTCTATCTATCTATCTATCTATCTATCTATCTATCTATCTATCTATCTATCTATCTATCTATCATCATAGACCATGTTTCTGCAGATCCCCCAGCCTAGTATTTAACCTTTTGCATCCTCGCTGCCCCTTCCTAATTATAAGGAGCTCAGAGATGGGGGAGACGCTGCAGGGAAGGGCCGGCACCGCCTGGCTCTATAGGGGAGCCGCCTGCAGATACACATCAAATCAGCAAGATGATTGTACCCTGCAGGGGGTGCGGGCTCACACTGTGCCACCAATGTCTCTGCATTTGCCTAATATTTTGGATGCACATTATTAATCCATTAATGCAGCAGAACTTTCTAGAATACATATAGGGATATTGTGTCTTTTCATCAAAATAAGAATGCAAGTTCTTACAGATGTCATTTCAAGATGCCATACAATAAAATAAAGTATTGTTGTTATAAATTACAAATGAAGCTTTTATTATTGTGCTTACTAGGTATCACTAATATATAGCCTCATTAAATTGGAGCTACGTGTTAACACGTAGCTCGTAACTCATCTTTGCGCTATTTGCGTGCTAAGATGCCTCGTAACGTTGCTCGCATCGGGCTTTGCGTGTTAACACGTAGGACGGCCGAAAATAGGCTATGTGGAGAGCAATGCTGAACTTTGCGCACGTAAATCCTTTGATCTTTCATGCCCGTAACCACTTCAGCTATTAAACTGCAACATGGTCACTCGCAAGCAAGCCCGTACCACGCAAATGGAGCCCAGAGGCCAACGTGTGCACCCGCAAGGGGGGTAAAGTCCAATATGTAAATAACAACACTCTACTGTATATAGGGAAAGTGATGTTAGGTCTTAGAATTAACAGCACAACATTCTCAAGCCCGCATATCGGCCCAGAAAAACACTTTATTTCATGATTATTTTTTGTGTAATATCGATCCCGGGCATTCAATGTGTTAATGCATATACTGTAACTCGCATGTAATAGAATATTATATTTACGGATTTATCAATATTACGTTATTTCTGGCCTGTTGGATCGATCGCTTACTGTAATTGAAGCACGTAGACTTAGAAATCTACCCATACCTTTTCAGTGACGTAACGCTTACGATCTCTTTTTCCATTGGCTCCTTCTGAACCCGTAACTTCTAGATTGCTTAATTGTTTGCATTCGAACACGCAACCCAGACGGCCGACAACTGGTTTAAGAAATAGCGTCTCTCGCTAGTAACTCGCGGCCCTTTCTAATTTAATAGCAATAACTCACCCAAATTTGAAGCACGCAGCCCTTACGTGTTAAACGTTGGACTTATGAGGCTGGAATTTAATATGGCTCATAGTTTCTAAAACGTGTTTAACGCTCCAGAAACTATTTGTACAGATTACCGTACATGCCGCAGTGTACAGGCGCGGTGCCAGCTGCGCAAGGGATAGGGATGGGGGGGATTGACAGAGACAGAGGGGGAAAGAGATACAGGGGAGGGAGGAGGGGGAAAGGGATACAGGGAAGGGTGGAGGGGGAAAGGGATACAGGGAAGGGTGGAGGGGGAAAGAGACGGCAGGGGAAAGGAACACAGGGGAGGGAGGAGGGGAAATGAGACACAGGAAAGGGAGGAGGGGGTAAAGAGACAGGGGAAAAGTGGAAAGAGACAGAGGGGAAAGGGACACAGGAAGGGAGGAGGGGGAAAAGAGGCACAGGGGATAGGGGTAAAGAGACATGGGAGGGAGGAGGGGGGAAAGAGACACAGGGAGGAGGGTGAAAGAGACACAGGGGAGGGAGGAGACGGAAAGAGACGGAGTGGGAGGGAGAGGGGGGAAAAGACACATGGGAGGGAGAGGGGGGAAGAGACACAGGGGAGAGAGAGGGGGAAAGAGACACAGGAGAGGGGGGAGACACAGGGAAGGGAAAGGGGAGGAGACACAGGGGAGCTGGCAAAAGAGACACAGGGGAAAGAGACAGAAGGGGAAAGGGACATGGGAGGGAGGAGGGGGAAAAAGAGACACAGGGAGGAGGGGGGAAAGAGACACAGGGGAGGGAGGAGAGGAAAAGAGACGGAGGGGAGGGAGAGGGCGGAAAGAGACACATGGGAGGGAGAGGGGGCAAAGAGACACAGGAGAGGGGGGGAGACACAGGGAACAGGGAGGGGGGAGACACAGGGGAGGGGGGGATAGACACAGGGTAGGGAGGGAGGAGACATAGGGGAGGGAGAGGGGGTAAAGAGACAGGGGAAAAGTGGAAAGAGACAGAGGGGAAAGGGACACAGGAAGGGAGGAGGGGGAAAAGAGGCACAGGGGATAGGGGTAAAGAGACATGGGAGGGAGGAGGGGGGAAAGAGACACAGGGAGGAGGGTGAAAGAGACACAGGGGAGGGAGGAGACGGAAAGAGACGGAGTGGGAGGGAGAGGGGGGAAAAGACACATGGGAGGGAGAGGGGGGAAGAGACACAGGAGAGAGAGAGGGGGAAAGAGACACAGGAGAGGGGGGAGACACAGGGAAGGGAAAGGGGGGGAGACACAGGGGAGCTGGCAAAAGAGACACAGGGGAAAGAGACAGAAGGGGAAAGGGACATGGGAGGGAGGAGGGGGAAAAAGAGACACAGGGAGGAGGGGGGAAAGAGACACAGGGGAGGGAGGAGAGGAAAAGAGACGGAGGGGAGGGAGAGGGCGGAAAGAGACACATGGGAGGGAGAGGGGGGAAAGAGACACAGGAGAGGGGGGAGACACAGGGAACAGGGAGGGGGGAGACACAGGGGAGGGGGGATAGACACAGGGTAGGGAGGGAGGAGACATAGGGGAGGGAGAGGGCAGGAAAGATGCACAGGGGATTATGACGAGTAAACGACTAGTATAATATATTCAAGTATCTATTTACTTTTGTATACTTTATTTTAATAAGAAGTGCCTATAAGCTCTGCATAAAATCAAACAAATAGTCCCTGTACGGGTCTGCCCATTGCAGTGTCTGCCGACTCAGTAGGGCTGAATGTGCATTGCAGTGCCCTAGACTATCAGGGACCACGTCTCAGTAGTATGTTGCAGCGAGATGGTCACTGATTGGTTAGTATGAGACACAGAACATCCAGCCCTACAGAGTGGGGAGACCCATACAGGGACTATTTGTTTGATTTTAGGCAGTAAAAACAGAGCGTATAAGCCCTTCTTAATAAAATAAAGTACATAAAAGTAAATAGATAAACAGGGATATTATATACCTAGTAAATGATGTGAAAAAGCACAGTCCCTTCAAGATCTTCGCTAACACTGACCTATTATGAGATCTGTACAGCTGGTATCTTACATAAAATTCAATGTACCTTTAAGTAAATAGATACACGGGTATATTATATACCTGGTAATACCCAGGAGCCTTCCATATCATTTAATACAGCTACTCAATGCATTGTACAATGTGATAAAGAAATACAAAATGCTATTTATATTTGATCATATAAATAAGTGTTTAATTTTATGGGGATAATATAAAGAAAAAGGAAGAGGAAAAGGTTGGGGTTATGGGTAGGGGCATGGAGGGGGCTCTCAATACAAATATACATTGAATATATAGTCAAATTGATGTGGTGTCCAAGTAAGTTAGTATCAAGAAAAGCAGATGGGTGATCCATCCCTTGGGGGTCCGGAGATCATTTACCCGGGTGGTTTGTCCTGCCCCTCTAGATGAGAAATTAATATTTCATGAATAAATTTGCCACATTGATATATTCCAAGTCTGCGTGTAATGTTTGGGCCAGTAGTTCCCTGCTCGCTGCCAGCTGCACTTGCAAGTTCTATTACTCTAAATGCTGTAAGCTGTGCAAAAGTATCAAAGGTATCTGGTACTGGAAGGAAATTCAGCAGGTAGGGTGCACCCCAGAGTTTTCATTTTGTTGTTGTTTAGCCATTCAGTCATGTCCGAGTCTCCATGAACTTATGGACCGCAGTACGCCGGGTACATCTGTCAGTCACTGCCCCTCTGAGCTCCAAGAATCCTGGCCAAAATATTTGAGCTTTAGCCTTATGTTCAAACCTTCCAGTGAACAGTTTGTCTTGATTTCGTGAAGTACTGATTTATTGGATCTTCTTGCAGACTAAGGGACTCTAAGCAGTCTTCTCCAACACCACAATTCTATGGCGCTCAGACTTCCACGTGGTCCTTCCATTCTCAGATCTGTATGTTCCTACTGGGATTACCATAGGTCTAAGTATGCCAACCTTTGTTGTGCAACCAAATACCAATGTGGAAATTGTACAATAAAAGTTTATGGACAGATCTATTCTATTTTTTTTAATGTTTTGCAAATTTCCAAAATTGAGTAGTGATCCTTTAGCTGGGATAGTTTTAAAAAATGCTCATCTTATTTTGGCAAATGCCTGCATGTAACGGTTAAAACTAAACCTTTTTAAATACATGCTAGAAATGTTTGACCATGGGACATCACCCGTGTTGCCCACGTCTGATCATAAAGGCCAAATGGCACAAGTGGATTTAAAATCCCCCCAAAAAAGTGCAATGGGCTCTTACCAGGGAGTTGAATCTTAAATGACAGATATTGCAGGATATGAACGGTCTCCTTTTCGGAGGGGACGGTCCGCCGAACGTGTGATTAATGACGGCTTTCTGTACTGGATCCATCTGCAAAGAGGCAGGACACGAGAGAACCTTTAAATGTCAAAAGAAAGGCAAAACGGATTTTAAAGGTAAACATAATATTGATATTTATTTTTAACTTTATATGCAATTATTCTTTATTGTAGGGTCCATAGCCACCACATGAACTTGACCAGCAGAAGCCAAAATGGTAGATTCCACTGCGGCATAATTGCCAATACCTGGAAGATGTATTCTTTATAGATAAAACTAGTCACTTGCCCACCAAAAATGACAGCATTATATTGTCTTTAAAATTGTGTCATCTGTCTGTTTGTGCGCCCACTCTCTCTCTCTCTGTGCCCTCTCCTTCTCTCTGTGTGCCCTCTCTCTCTCTGGGCACACTCTCTCTACGCCCTCTCTCTCTCTGCGCCCTCTCCTTCTCTCTGTGTGCCCTCTCTCTCTCTGTGCCCTCTCCATCTCTCTGGGCACACTCTCTCTACGCCCTCTCTCTCTCTCTCTCTGCGCCCTCTCCTTCTCTCTGGGTGCCCTCTCTCTCTCTCTCTGTGCCCTCTCCATCTCTCTGGGCGCACTCTCTCTACGCCCTCTCTCTCTCTGTGCCCTCTCCTTCTCTCTGTGCGTCCTCTCTCTTTCCTTCTCTCTCTCTCCCTCCCTCCAATATCCCCCTCCCTTCTTCTCTCTCTCTCTCCTTCTCTCGCTCTCCTTCCCTCTCTTCTCTCTCCTCTCTCTCTCTCTCTCTCTCTCTCCTTCTCTCCTCTCTCTCCCCCCTTCTCTCTCCCTCCATCATTCTCTCTCTCACCCTCTCCTTCTCACTCTCTCTCCATCCCTCTCCTTCTAACTCTCTCTCTCCCCCTCCTTCCTCCTCTCTCCCTCCATCCTTCTCTCTCTCACCCTCTCCTTCTCACTCTCTCTCCATCCCTCTCCTTCTCACTCTCTCTCTCCCCCTCCTTCCTCCTCTCTCCCTCCATCTCCTCTCTCTCACCCTCTCCTTCTCACTATCTCTCCATCCCTCTCCTTCTCACTCTCTCTCTCCCCCTCCTTCCTCCTCTCTCCCTCCATCCTTCTCTCTCTCACCCTCTCCTTCTCACTCTCTCTCCATCCCTCTCCTTCTCACTCTCTCTCTCCACCTCCGTCCTCCTCTCTCCCTCCATCATTCTCTCTCTCCCGCTCTCCTTCTCCCTCTCTCTCCATCCCTCTCCTTCTCACGCTCTCTCTCCCCCTCCTTCCTCCTCTCTCCCTCCATCTCCTCTCTCCCTCTCTCTCCCTCTTTGCCGCGGAATGCGAGCCTGGCAATGCAAAGCGCACATGCATAACTCGCAATTTTGCAAGGGTTACACACAAACTCGCTGTATGACAACTATATTAGTGGTATCCTTCACTTACTTCTAAGAAGCCTCTAGAGTAAAAGATGCTCACTTTCTGGGACATGGCCTTTTCTTCATGTTCTCTCTCATGTAGGGTGCCATGTTTCACAACTGTGACCTAAAACAATGCACAGAGGCAGGGGCTTAAACTACAAGGACCATGCTGCTCTGGTGCAAGCAGACAGTGACATGCTGTGTGTCTAAGGTGCATAAGACGCTGGTAGTTTGGGGTCCCTCCTTAGGTCACATTTGTGACACATGGCACCTTATATGAGAACAGGAATAATGGGGTGGCCCCAGAAGCTGAGAAGATGAATGAAGATGTGAGCTGCACCATGTTGGGTCACACAAAATGGGCAGGTCATAGTAGAGAGGTCAGACAAATCAGGGAACTTACAACCCACTCATGTCATGAAAACCTTATGGATGAGCACAACCAGACACATGATGTGCCTGGAGTGTAGCAATCCATATGGTGACGAAGAGTCGGACATGACTGAATGACTCCACAACAACAAGTTATTAAGTAAACAAATGACGGCATTTTGAAGAGCAGTATAGTGGCCCTTTGACGTATAAGAATGATGTTTTTTCTCCTATTTGTCACTAATGCTCTTGATACTCAGCACCTTGTGTTGGCGCGGCGTCCCAGACAGCCCATTAATCAGCCCGCATTGCCATGCAGCTCACTGCTCCATCCGGTATCCAGGGCCCAGATAACACCCTGTCGCCCTCTCGGATAAGACTGATGCACCTGTCTCGCTGGCTAAATAGTTTCACAGAGAATTACGAGTGGTCTTAAAAAGGAGGCTCATGACAGGCCCGCGGGGGATAAGATAATCAGGCCAGGAGAGGACACAGAGCTGGGCAAAGTCACCTAAACAAGGCCCTGACTCTCCTTGGGACAGAACTTACTAACCTTTCGATCAGGGGTGTCCAACATCGGTCCACACACAGGCCTGGATTTGAGGATTTCCTTTCTGTCCACAAGTGAGTCAATCAGACTGAAGAAACAATAGTCTTGCCTGTATGCAGCAGAAATAGCCTCAAACCTAGGCCCACCAGGACCGAATTTGTACAGTCCTGTTTTAGATAGAATGGGCAGAGTAGATGGAGCTTTTTGGTTATTAACTGCAAGGTTCCATTTTTTTTTATGAGCACATTCCGTCTGATACTTTCTCAGAAGGGTATGTTCTTGTAAATAATGAACTTTCCAATGGCCACATTCCCTTCTGGATCACTACCTTGTCACACATCTAATATTATAGATAGATAGATAGATAGATAGATAGATAGATAGATAGATAGATAGATAGATAGATAGACAGAGATATAGGAGAGATAGATAGATAGATAGATAGATAGATAGATAGATAGATAGATAGATAGATAGATAGATAGATAGATAGATAGATGGATGGATGGATGGATGGATGGATGGATGGATGGATGGATGGATGGATGGATGGATGGATGGATGGATGGATAGATAGATAGATAGATAGATAGATAGATAGATAGATAGATAGATAGATAGATAGATAGATAGATAGATAGATAGATAGATAGAGATATAGGAGAGATAGATAGATAGATAGATAGATAGATAGATAGATAGATAGATAGATAGATAGATAGATAGGTAGATAGATAGATAGATAGATAGATAGATAGATAGATAGATGGATGGATGGATGGATGGATGGATGGATGGATGGATGGATGGATAGATAGATAGATAGATAGATAGATAGATAGATAGATAGATAGATAGATAGATAGATAGATGGATGGATGGATGGATGGATGGATGGATGGATGGATGGATGGATGGATGGATGGATGGATGGATGGATGGATGGATAGATAGATAGATAGATAGATAGATAGATAGATAGATAGAGATATAGGAGAGATAGATAGATAGATAGATAGATAGATAGATAGATAGATAGATAGATAGATAGATAGATAGGTAGATAGATAGATAGATAGATAGATAGATAGATAGATAGATAGATAGATAGATAGATAGATAGATAGATGGATGGATGGATGGATAGATAGATAGATAGATAGATAGATAGATAGATAGATAGATAGATAGATAGATAGATAGGAGAGATAGATAGGAGAGATAGATAGATAGATAGATAGATAGATAGATAGATCTATCATGGTGAAGAGGCTTGTGTGCCTCAATGAAGCTGTGAGCTATACCCTGTGGGGTCACCCAAGATTGGCAGGTCATAGCAGAGGTGTCAGACAAATCGCAGTCCACTCGAGAAAGAACTGGCAACCCACTCCGGTACCTTTGCCAATAAAACTTTATGGATAAGCACAACCAGACACAAGACGTTCCTGGTGTGCTACTATTTATAGAGTCATTGAGAGTCAGACTCGACTGAACGACAAAACAACAACAACATGGAGATGTTGAAAGCAGTTTTTGACCATTCTATCTACCTAAAAGCATCAGTCTGCACATTGTCACTGTGCAGATAGAAGCTTCCTCTTCCATTTTGGTTGCTGCTGTTCAACTCGGAAAACAGAAAAAACTTCTGTCTGGGGAATTTGAAAGCTTAAACTGCCAGTGCATTAATAGGATAGATAGAAAGCTTGCTGGTATACAAGCACACAACATCATGAAAGAATCAGCTCAGATAAGAAAATGAAGCCCTACTTTATTGGTTATAAATGTTAAAAAATGTTATGGATGAGCTTTCTACAATCATTGTACCCTTTTTGTCCAAAATTGTGTTATTTAATAGACCATATAGAACTCTTTTTCCAAATATATATATATATTTTTATTGTTTAAGGGTCCTTTAAAACATATCCCCACTAAAGGTAAGGATTTGCTACTTCTATTGAAATGTGGCATCACACAGTGCCAGTGCTTTCTATAGAACTAATCTTAAAACAACTACAGTAAAGAAAGTAGCTAAACAAACAAGGCAATGGCTGACACAGTGCAGCATATAATTGGGATACCATTTTGTTTTATTGAGCCTGCTTCTGTCTCAGTAGGGTGTGTCCTTGTAAACTAATGAGCTAGCCATTAGACTTAAAGGGGCACTGTCATCCCAACATCAAGCTGGTTTAATAGTAAAGTACAATAATAACTCTCTATACATTATGTTAACTATTTTCTGCAACTCTAAATAATTCCTGAGATACTTAGCATTGTTTGTATGCTAATGTGTGGCTCTGTATGCAGAGTAGAATAACAGAGAGGCGGTCGAACTGCACAATAACACTGAGGGGATTGTTTTGGCAACCACTGAAACAGACAAGAAGGCTGTGTTGCTAATTAGAACACTAAACAGCACATTAATAGTTGGATAAACATGTAGCACAATAAATGCTGAATTTCTCAGGAATCATTCACCTTAGAAAAAAATGGCTAGTATTATATATAGCCCGTTTTAAGAACAGCCAAAAAAATAACAATAACTAGAGCTTGGGATGACAGAGTACTTTTAATAAATGCACTGGCAGTTGTATATGCCAAATTCTCACTGGATACAGATACAAGCATCCAGTGGAATCAAACCCTCCTCCAAACTCTGATACTCTTTACAAGTTTGTTTGACAGACACTCACCGCGTTGAAATTGGGGAAGAGGCTGAGGGGAGACATGCCATTGATCCTGAAGGTCAGCAGGTGCTTGATGTCCAGGTGGGTCTGTATAGGGCGACTGGGGATGCCAAGAGACGCCAGCAAAGGACCACCATGTGTGGGGGCACCTGGAACAGAGACAGACAAGTTACCCACTGCTCACGGACCACAATATAGTGTTTTACAATTACATTTCAACTTTGATGAGCTGCTTGTTTCCACCCTCACTTAGGTGGTGAAGAGAATCATATCTACTGGAGGTTAAAAAACAAAAGTCCTGAAAGGACCAAAAATTACAAGCGCTCTCTAAATAATTATAAACTTAACTGAAACAATAAATTTCCCGTTGAGATTAAAATGTCTAGAGAATCCAAATAAGAACAAGATGACCTTTATTGGTGGCGGCAAAGAGAGCGTATTGTCATTTGCAAGAAACAGATTAGAAAATGTTAGGAGAGACGGAATGTTCAAATGTAAGTTTTAAAAGTTAATTTGTTTTTTTGCAAATACTGGTAAATAAATAAATTAATTAATTAATTAAACCGTACAGTGGATTTTTAACGTTTAAAAAAATGGCTACTTCCAGCAGCCTCCTTTGAAATAGTAAAAATAGAGTTTTCTTGAGAATAAAAACACACAGCTGCCGCCTGGCAGAGATTAAGTGACCTCTTTCTGGCAGTGCCGTCCTATAGAAATCCTTATCTCCGCTCCCAAACTGCTCCTAACTACAGGCGCCCGGGCTGCGGCAGCGCTCTCAAGCGTGGCATTGTTCAAATTAATTTGCCAATCTACCCCGAGGGGGAATCTGGGGACCGCTTATAGAAAGAAAGACTTAATGAAATCTATATTTATAGAAGAGAAAATAACACAGAGAGAAATCAAATAGTGAATGTTACAGATTAATAACAGACAATCCCTCGAGGGCTATTGGGGGGGGTGGGGGGGACTGGGTAAGGAGTAGGAGGAGGAAGGGGGGCAGCCAGAGTAGTGTTTGGGGACAGTCCAAAAAATTTATATTTATTTAACACATTTCAATGAAAGATTTTATTATTGAAAACATTTTATTATTTTTTTTATCATTAAAAAAATGTATGTCAATTGTTTTTATTTGAAATATTTCATTCAAAGGTTATATTATTGAAAATATTAATTATTTGTTATTATTTAACACATTTAATTCAACTGTTTTATTATTTAAAACATTTATATCAATTGTTTTTATTTGAAACATTTCATTCAAAGGTTTTATTATTGTTTTTATTTTATTATTTAACCCATTTCATTCAAAAGTTTTATTATTGAAAATATTTAATTTGTTTCATTATTCAAAACATTTAATACATTTGTTATTATTTAAAACATTTATGTCATTTGTTTTTATTTAAAACATTTCATTCATAGATTTTGTTATTGAAAACATTTCATTTGTTTTCATTATTTAAAACATTTAATATTTATTTTATTATTTAAAACATTATGTCAATTGTTTTTATTTAAAACATTTTATTTATCAGTTTTATTATTGAAAACATTTAATTATTATTTTTTTATTTAAAACATTTAATTCAAGTGTTTTTATTATTTAAAACATGTTATTTGAAGGTTTTATTATTGAAAACATTGAATATGTTTCTTTATTATTTAAAACATTTAATACAATTTTAATTATTAAAACCGTTATGTCAATTGTTTTTATTTAAAACATTTCATTCAAAGGTTTTATTATAGAAAACCTTTAACTATTATTTTATTATATAAAATATTTAACTACATTTTTTATTATTTAAAACATTTATGTCAATTGTTTTTAGTTAAAATATTTAATTCAAATATTTAATTATTGAAAATATTTAATTATTTTTTATTATTTAAAAAATTATTAACATTTTTTATTATTTAAAACATTTATGTCAATTGCTATTATTTCAAATATTTTATTTAAAGGTTTTATTATTGAAAATATTTAATTATTTTTTATTATTAAAAAATATTTATTTATTTATTATTTAAGACATTAATGTCAACTGTTATTATTTAAAACATATCATTCAAAAATGTAATTATCCAAATATTTAATTCATTTTGTATTATGTAAAACATTTAATTAATTAAAAAACAACATTGTAATAATTAAAATATTTCATTTAAACATTTTATTATTTTATAAAATGTATTTCAAATGTTTTAAACATTACAAAAAGTGTGTTTTTTCTTTTCTTTATGAGAAATAATTGATCAACAGCCGGGGTAGCTTTCAGAAGTGGGATGCTAAATCATATTTAAACCAGTGTAGACAAAAAAGACACATTTGTGACGTATGCACCAAACAAATAATATCCACATCTGTGTAAGACATGGGCATCAACTACGTTTTGGGGAAAAATCGGTATTATGTGTTCATGAGTATAGGAATCCACTTTATGGTTATTATATCAGAGCTGGATGATGTGTTTGTAGTTATCAGTTAAGGGAGGGGTGGGTGAGGAAGGAACAGGTAGAAGTCCAGAGCCATTGTTTGATAATAAGATAAGATTGAAATTGGCACCACATCCTTCACCCTCAATGGCCTAGATGCAGGCAGGGTACATCAAATCGATACAAGCATTCTCAGATCTGGATAACGGGGGACGTTTGTAGTTATCAGTGGAAGGAATGTGGGGAGGAGGAATCAAGCAGAAGTCCTAAGCCATTATTTGATAATAAAATAAGATTGATATTGGCACCTCACCCTTTCCCCTTACTGGCCCAGAAGCAGGCAGGTTACATCAATAGACACAAGCATCCTAAGATCTGGATAATGGGGGATGTTTGTACTTATTAGTGGAAGGAAGGAAACTGGCAGAAGCCCTGAGCCATTGTTTGATAATAACATAAGATTGAAATTGGCACCACACGCTTCCTCCTCACAGGACCAGAAGCAGGCAGGTTACATTTCCAGAAATTAACCACCCTCTCTCATACACAACTTCCACCTTTGTATCATGGATGCCTCCAGGGACCGGCAGAGACTTCAACATTTCATTTCATTTCATTTCAACATACTCAGGCTCAGATTTTTCACACATATATTATTGTGCAGGGGCCCTTTAAAATCCCTTTCAAACTCAGTTGCCTAACTTCCACTCAAAAACAGGGAGAGGTCCAGAGACTTTCATTGATAGGATAAGATTGAATTTGACACTACACCCCACTCCATGTAATCTTCAAAACACATCTCCCCAGTTTCAGCCCGGCACCCATTTCTTGCCCCCTACCCATCTAATCCTATCCCACTTTTTATACATTACTATCAAAACACCAACATTATATCCAAATTACAATGGACCCCACATTTAGTTAGTATATCCGACTCCCCACCCGGAGGCCGCTCATTATGGAGATGCTTCCTGCCCTAATGCCAAAGGTGGCTGACCTTGATCTACAGTGGATATAAAAAAGTCTACACACCCCTGTTAAAATGTCAGGTTTCTGTGCTGTAAAAAAATGAGACAAAGATAAATCATTTCAGAACTTTTTCCACCTTTAATGTGACCTATAAACTGTACAACTCAATTGAAAACCAAAATGAAATCTTTTAGGTGGAGGGAAGAAGAAAAAAAAAAGAAAAATAATGTGGTTGCATAAGTCTGCACACCCTCACATTCCAAATTGTGTTAAATAGGAGTCAGCATACACCTGCCATCATTTAAAGTGCCTCTGATTAACCCCAAATAAAGTTCAGCTGCTCTAGTTGGTCTTTCCTGAAATTTTCTTAGTCGCATCTCACAGCAAAAGCCATGGTCCACAGAGAGCTTCCAAAGCATCAGAGGGCTCTCATTGTTAAAAGGTATCAGTCAGGAGAAGGGTACAAAATAATTTCCAAGGCATTAGATATACCATGGAACAAGTGGAGAAAATAGGGCACAACAGTGACATTACCAAGAACTGGAGCTACCTCCAAAATTGATGAAAAGACGAGAAGAAAACTGGTCTGGGAGGCTACCAAGAGGCCTACAGCAACATTAAAGGAGCTGCAGGAATATCTGGCAAGTACTGGCTGTGTGGTACATGTGACAACAATCTTCCGTATTCTTCATATGTCTGGGCTATGGGATAGAGTGGCAAGACGAAAGCCTTTTCTTACAAAGAAAAACATCCAAGCCAGGCTACATTTTGCAAAAACACATCTGAAGTCTCCCAAAAGCATGTGGGAAAAGGTGTTATGGTCTGATGAAACCAAGGTTGAACTTTTTGGCCATAATGCCAAAAGATATGTTTGGTGCAAAAACAACACTGCACATCACCAAAAGAACACCATACCCACAGTGAAGCATGGTGGTGGCAGCATCATGCTTTGGGGCTGTTTTTCTTCAGCCGGAACTGGGGCCTTAGTTAAGATAGAGGGAATTATGAACTGTTCCAAATACCAGTCAATATTGGCACAAAACCTTCAGGCTTCTGCTAGAAAGCTGAACATGAAGAGGAACTTCATCTTTCAGCATGACAACGACCCAAAGCATGCATCCAAATCAACAAAGGAATGGCTTCACCAGAAGAAGATTAAAGTTTTGGAATGGGCCAGCCAGAGCCCAGACCTGAATCCGATTGAAAATCTGTGGGGTGATCTGAAGAGGGCTGTGCACAGGAGATGCCCTCGCAATCTGACAGATTTGGAGTGTTTTTGCAAAGAAGAGAGGGCAAATCTTGCCAAGTCAAAATGTGCCATGCGGATAGACTCATACCCAAAAAGACTGAGTGCTGTAATAAAATCACAAGGTGCTTCAACAAAGTATTAGTTTAAGGGTGTGCATACTTATGCAACCATATTATTTTATTTTTATATTTTTTCTTCCCTCTACCTAAAAGATTTCAGTTTGTTTTTCAATTGAGTTGTACAGTTATAGGTCACATTAAAGGTGGAAAAAGTTCTGAAATTATTTATCTTTGTCTCATTTTTTTACAGCACAGAAAATAGGGGTGTGTAGACTTTTATATCCACTGTATAATGTAGAAAACTTACATTAGATACAGATTCTCAGATAGTTTTTTTCATGTTACAGGACACAGATTGACAGTGAGCGTGAGCCTTATGGAAATCTGACCTACAATATATTGTACTTTTGATCTCATTGAATCATATAGAAAACACAATTAACAGGGTCTGCTATGGATCACATTTTATTTGTTTATCTGTTGCTTTAGTGTTTATTTTCTTCAATGTATATAGTTTATTTTCAATGTAATGTATAAAACCTGCTCTTTTAAAGGACCAAGTTTTTTTGTGAAAAGGCATATGGCCCCTGTAGGATGCCGAAGAATGAGAATTAAAAATATTATGAAAATCTTAAACTAATTTATTTAAAAAAAAAAAATCCTATGACTCCATTTACAGCTCTGATCAAGTACTGCATGTCCTCCTTTGCTGCTGAGTCACTCTAGGAGGTTTCCAGGTTAATGATGGGGAATAGTACCTTTCATACAGTGGTCTTTAAAAAAAATGAAAGAACGTTTTGGATACAGGGCCCTTTAATACAAAACAGTGCAAAGAAAAAAAGTGGGTAGTAATTAATTTTAGAGGAATAATATAAAATATGCAAAGAGGGTGGGAGAAAAGGGAGGGGAGATGGAGAGAAGACAGAGGTGGGGAAGGAAGAGAGAGATAAGAAGGGGAGAGAGAGAACAGAAGGGGGAGAGATAGGGAGGGTGCATACATGGGGAAGGGAAGAGCTCAGAAGGGGAGAGAGGGATATGGAGGGACAGATATTGGGAAGGAGAGAGATACGAAGGAGGGAAATAGGGAGGGACAAAGATGGGAAGGAGAGAGAGAAAGATGGGAAGAGGGAGAAAGATATCAGACAAGGAGAGATAGAGAGGGATAGAGATGTAGAGAGGGACCACGATCACAAGGGGGAGAGACAGGAAGGGAGAGAGATTAGAAGGGGAGAAATAGGCCGGGGACAGAGGTAGGGAGGGAGAGAGAGGTTAGAAGGGGGATAGATCGGTAGGGTGCAGATATGGGGATGGGAGAGATATCAGAAGGGGGAGAGATAGGGAAAGGAGAGACAGGTAAGAAGTGGAAAGAGATAGGGAGGAGACAAAGATCAGGAGGGAGAGAGAAAGAGAAGGGGGAGAGTTAGAGAAGGAAGGGAGAGAGATAAGAAGGGGACAGAGAGATGGGAAGGGAGAGATAAGAAGGGGAGAGATAGGGAGAGGAGAGAAAGATGAGGAGAGGGAGAGAGAGATCAGAAGGGGGAGATGGGGAGGGAGAGAAATCAGAAGGGGGAGAGATGGGTAAGGACAGTGATTGGTAGCACGAGAGATAAGAAGGGGGAGAGATAAGGAGGGGGCAGATATCAGCACCGTAATAGAGAGATTATAAGGGAGAAGAGATAGGGAGGAGGCATGCACAGTTTTTACAACACGAACTGCGAATGCGTGTTTTCCCTAATTTTAGAGATAGTATCTTGTGAGTAACACCTGCGCAGAACGCATCTCGCAGGCTGTCATGGCTACATTGTTTAGTGACTGTAATATTACCAGTGATTATGGATATGGCCTAGGGCGCATGACATTGATGCATTGTGATTACGTATTATTGTTGTGTGGTTATATGTTGCCTGTACATTGTTATCATACTAGTAATAATATGTTATAGAGGGAAAATATTATATAGAACAGGAGAATACATGAGGAAAAGGTAAAAATGCTCTGCACATAAGCTTAACTGCAGAACATTGCTTCCTCACACATACAGGTCTTGATAAAAAGCAGCCAGGACAGATGCATGCACTTCAGGAGTCCAAAGCAAACACTGGAGATGAGATTAACATCAAGGTTGTTGCACTAGCCAGCTATAGACACTTGTCATTTAGCTTAGATTGCTGGCAAGTTATCTCAAGGGCTTCTATAGCAACCAAGGCTGCAAGGCAGATGACATCACACACATACACAAAGGTACACAAGAGTGTGGTATGGGAGATAGAGTGTAAATATGTTGGTTCTATGATTCAATAAATGGTCAGTCCTAGTTTCACATATCCACTGTGTGAGACTGTTATTGTGTTTGTATCCTGAACTGGGGAGTGGTCTTACCATAGGCCACTTGTAACCTGTATGTAGTATTCTCTGCTTGTACCTTTGGGCGTTGTTCTCTTCAGAAGCCATCTTTTGTGCCACAGAGAACAAGAACCACACGATTCTGCTGGGGTAGGTCTGAACGAGGTTCATATCAAGATTGTGACACAAGCAGTACTCACAAGCTAACAACTATTATAGTGGACACTATATTTTTTATTGTGCAGCGGCCCTTTAGAATCCCTAACTTTCAAGCTTAAACAACTACAAATTGCAATTCTATGTATTTATCTGCGTAATATTCATATATGCCATGGGGCTTTTTTTGGGTCCTATAAATGCCGTAAATAAAAAAAAAACAGACACCAACCAATAAAGGGAAAAAAGTGTTCTTAAAGTGACAGCAAACAAAACATAAACAAATTCATTCTTTAAAGTGAAATATTCTTATTACCTAAAAAAACGAGTGTCACAATATTTATATTCAGAGCATTGATATACACTGTCACATTATTATGACCACAGCTAATATCCTGAATAACCACCATGTGCAGCACAAACAGTAGCTAGACAGCGTCGTCAATAATATGCTGGAAGGTTGTCAAGGGTATCTGGAGCCATGCAGACTGCAGTGCATCCAACAGCTGCTGAAGAGTGCATGGTGGAGGATCCATATGGAGAACATGGCGATCAAGGTGGTCCCACAAGTGCTTAATGGGGTTCAAGTCCGGGGAAATTGGATGCCAGGGAAGTACTTGGAAGTCTTCCTTGTGCTCCTCCAACCACTCCTAAACAATTCTGGCCTTCTGACATGTTGTATTGTCCAGCTGGAAAATCCCATCTGCTCCAGGGAAGACATGTATTGGTGTACTTGATCTGCAAGGATGGATAGATAACCCAATCGATTGAGAGGTATGAGTGGATCCAGACAATGCAAAGAAAACATTCAGAGTGTTTGGTATCGCACCTGACACGCCAACATCCGTCCAGTGGATGGAGAAGAAAAAGTGACTAATCAGAGAAGGCAACCGTTTACCAATCAGAAGAGGTCCAATTTCAGGACTGTCATGCAAATTGTTTCTGATGATGATCCCTCGTCAGCATGGGTGCAGTGACCAGCCATTTGCTTCGGAGCCCCATACGCAACATAGTCACTGTACTGTCATTTTAGACACCCGTCTGGTAGCCCCCTGGTTAACCTGGACGGTGAGTTGCTCAACTGTAGCATGTCGGTCGGCCCTCACACACCTTAACAGCTGATGTTCACCTTTGACATCAATGGCACGTGATGCTCCGCAGTTCCCACGCCGTTTATTCGCAATGGCGCAGTTTGTCGAGTCACTGCACACTTTAACCACAGCAGAACGCAAACAGTTTACAAATTGCGCTGCTTCAGAAATACTACCACCCTTGGCCCGAAAGCCAATGATCATCCCCTTTTCAAAGTCGGTTAAATTGTATGTTTTACCCATGACAGTGATGACCAAGCCAGCTCACGACACGTGCGGTATTTCATTGGCTATGTGCTGCTGATGTCAAAAGGTGTGGTCATAATAATGTGATTGGACCCTGTATATCAAAGTTATTTTTTTTATTCAGTCAGATTTAAGATTCAAGCACCACTGTGGACAATGTTATTTCTATAGGGTTTTGCGAATTAATTAAACTTGACAGAAATAAAATAAAATAAACACTTTTATATGCAATTTACTGCAGTCTCTCATTATAATTTTCCAGGCAGACTCCTCTGCTACTATCTGACGGGTGTGTTTTTGTAAACTAATGAGCCTTCTATTCCTTCCAGTTTGGTATTGTGACAATGGAAGTAGCAAAGCTAGTAAAAGTGTCGGAGTTTAAATAAAAAGAGGGATTTCAAAGAAAAGGGAGGGCAAATTTATAGTGAAAGGAGGAAAACTTATACAAATATATTATTTTATATTCTTTATTTTTCCCACTGATATTTTGTAGACAATAATAATAATTATGAGTCAGTCCAGTGGCAACCTCACTCAGTGTACATCCTGTCATATGTATGCAATACTGGAACATATAATCCAGGGTCCATACCTCTGTGAGAGGTGTGAGCATGTTGCCTCTCTGGAAGCTCAAATCGGAGAACTGGAGAGGAGAATTGCAGCACTTAGTGATATTGCTCCACTGGAAAGGGGGGTGGTGCTCACTGAGCACAGTTTAGCTGGGCCTAGTATGGAGGGAGGAGCTGGGGCTAGTGAGGATGTCCAGGGAGGTAGCTGGGATACAATTAGAAGGGGAATCAGGGGGAACAGGAGGAGGCAGGCCAGTTCTGAGTTGGCAAACACCAACAGATTTGCCAGATTAAGTGAAACTGTTGGGGATGTCCATTCAGGAATGGCAATGCCAGATAGAGCTGTTCCCTCTAACAGCCGGAGAACAGCTCTACTGGAGGAGTGGGAGGGCAGAATAGGCAAATTATACAAACAAGAGGGGACAGAGACTGCCTTACGGGAGTACAAGGAGATCACTAAGGCTTGCAAAAAGGGTATTAGACTGGCTAAAATAGAAAATGAAAAATGAATTGCAAAAGAGAGTAAGACTAACCCTAACATATTTTGTAAGTATATTAATGGGAAGAAGGCGAGGAAGGAAGCTATAGGAACATTACAATGTGACACAGGACATGTGAAAATTAGTGACCAGGAAAAGGCATATGAGCTAAATAGGTTATTTTCTTCAGTATACACAAGGGAGGTACCAGTGGTTGGGACACTGCAACATAATGGGGCTACACTACCTTTGCCAACTAATTGGTTAATACAGGAAGTAATCCAAAAGAGGTTGGAAAAAATAAATGTTAATAAAGCCCCGTGTCCTGATGGAATACATCCAAGGATACTGAGGGAACTGGGCTCTGTAATAGCCAAACTATTATATTTAATTTTTCAAGATTCACTCAACACAGGGTCTCTACCAGATGACTGGAGAAAAGCAGATGTGATGCCTATATTTAAAAAGGGAGCACGAACAAATCCGGGGAATTATAGACCAGTGAGCCTCACTTCTGTAGTGGGGAAGCTTTTAGAAGGGTTAATAAGGGATATCATACAAGAATATGTCTATTTGAACAGGATTATAAGTAGGAGTCAACATGGATTTATGAGGGATAGGTCATGTCAAACAAATCTAATTAGTTTCTATGAGGAGGTTAGTAGGAACCTGGATCAAGGCAACTCAGTGGATGTAGTCTTTTTGGATTTTGCAAAGGCTTTTGATACAGTGCCACATGGGAGACTATTGGGCAAACTAAGGGATACAGGAATTGCAGTAAATATCTGCAGATAATGATGTGCTTTCCCTCCAAAGGGATTTACATAAAATTGAGGAATGGGCATCTAAATGGCAGATGAGATTTAATATGAATAAATGTAAAGTTATGCATCTGGGAAGGAAAAATAGCCATGCAATTTA
Source organism: Discoglossus pictus (assembly GCA_027410445.1). Classification (NCBI taxonomy): domain Eukaryota; kingdom Metazoa; phylum Chordata; class Amphibia; order Anura; family Alytidae; genus Discoglossus; species Discoglossus pictus. Next base: position 30,874,777 of record CM050174.1, read on the forward strand.
TAATCTTAATGGAGAAAATCAAGGTGTATCAGATATTGAAAGGGATTTGGGAGTGCTTGTGGTCAACCACCTAGGTAACAGTGCTCAAAGCCAAGCAGCAGCTGCAAAGGCAAATAAAATATTAGCATGTATTAAGAAGGGTATAGAAGCAAGGGAAGCAAATATAATTCTGCCACTATACAAATCCCTAGTACGCCCTCATTTGGAATATGGAGTACAATTTTGGGCACCACTTCATAAAAAGGACATTTTAGAGCGGGAAAAGGGACAAAGGAGGGCAACAAAACTAATAAGGGGAATGGAGGGGCTAAGTTATGAAGAAAGACTAACCTAATTAAACTTATTTTCTCTAGAAAAAAGGCATCTAAGAGGAGATATGATTACCTTATATAAATGCATCCAGGGTCAGTATAAAGATTTGTCAGGGGAGCTTTTTGTGCCAAGAGGTTTTCAACTGACAAGAGGACATCCCTTGAGGTTAGAAGTAAAAAGATTTCACCTCAAAGAAAGAAAAGGATTCTTCACAGTAAGGGTGGTTAATCTGTGGAATTCTCTACCAGAGGAGGTGGTGACAGCGGATTCGATAGATAACTTTATAAGGGGACTGGATTTATTTCTAATTAAAAAGGGAATTCAGGGTTATCATGGATAATTAGAGAGACAGTATTGATCCAGGGAGAAATCCAATCGCCAGTATCTAGGGTCAGGAAAGAATTTTTTATTTTTTTTTATTTCCCTTTGAGACGATTGGCTAAGTCTCACTTGTTTTTTTTTTCTGTTTGCTTTCCTCTGGATTAATTAATAATTAAAAGTAAAATAAAAAAAATTAAATGATTGATTAATAATTAACAACTAATTAATTAATATGTAATCCGCATATTGCAGATCCGAGGAGATCTTAAAAGAATGAACTTGATGGACTGAAAGTCTTTTTTCAACCTTAATTACTAAGGCCCTCATTCAATTGCAATTTTGACAATTGAATAGGGGTCTAAATAAGCACATCAGATATATTTTTTAAAGAAGTTTTTAGTTATTAAGCATCTATCCAAAAGCAAGGTTTTCACTAACGAAAAACTTCTTTAAAAAATATGTTATGTGATTATTTTGATCCCTACTGAACTAGCAAAATCGCAATTGAATAAGGGGCTAAGTAACTATATATATATATATATATATATATATATATATATATATATATATATATATATACATACATACATACATATATATATATACATACATACATATATATATATATATATACATACATACATATATATATATATATACATACATACATATATATATATACATACATACATATATATATATATATATATATATATATATATACATACATACATATATATATATATATATATATATATATATATATATATATATCACATATTATAATTGTCTAACTGCGATTCGTCTGAAGCGTGACAATTATAAACTGCTACGCATTGCGCAGAGCGCGGCGCGAGCCGCGCATGCGCAGAGCGGGTCACGAGCCGCGCTTGCGCGCAGCGCGCCCCGAGAGCAGATGAGGGGGGGTAGAGGCACAGAGGGAGAGTGAGGAAGAGGGGAGGGAGAGTGAGGAAGAGGGGAGGGAGAGTGGGGGGAGAGGCACAGAGAGAGAGTGGGGAAGAGGGAGAGTGGGGAAGAGGGGGGGGAGAGGCACGGCACAGAGGGAGAGTGGGGAAGAGGCACAGAGGGAGAGTGGGGAAGAGACACAGAGGGAGGGGGGAGAGACACAGAGGGATAGGTGGGAAAGAGACACAGGGGAGGTAGAGGAGGGGGAAAACACACACGGGAGGGAGAACAGGGGGAAGATACACATGGGAGGGAAATGGGGGGGGGGGGAGAGGGGAACAGACACAGGGGGAAGGGGGAAAGAGACACAGGCCAGGGGGGAACAGGCACAGAGGGAGAGGGGGGAGGAGGCACAGAGGGAGAGGGGGGAAGAGACACAGGGGGAGAGATACAGAGGGTGAGGGAGGAAGAGACACAGAGGGAAGGGGGGGAAGAGGTACAGAGAGAGGGGGAAAGAGGCACAGAGGGGGGGGGAACAGAGGAAGGGGTGAAGAGACACAGTGGCGAGACACACAGAGAGAGGCGGGGGAAGAGGCACAGAGGGAGAGGGTGTAAGACACAGAGTGGGGAGAGACACAGAGGGTGAGGGGGAAGAGACTGGGAGGAAGAGGCACAGAAAGAGGAGGGGGAAGAGACACAGGGGAGTGAGAGGAGGGGGAAGAGACACAGGGGAGAGAGTGCAGGGGGGAAGATACACAAGGGAGGGAAATGGAGACACGAGGAAGGCCGTAACAGACACAGGGGGAGGGGGAAAGAGACACAGGCCAGGGGGGAACAGACACAGGGGAGGGTTGGGGGAGACACAGGGGGGGGGGAAGAGATGCATGGGAGGGAGAAGGGGGAAAGAGACACAGGGGAGGGGTTTAGAGACACGGGAGGGAGAGGGAGGTAAAAACACAGGGGGGCAGGAGATACAAAGGAAGTAGACGAGGTGGAAGGAGACACAAGGGAGGGAGAGGAGGGGGGAAATAAGACACGAGGGAGGAAGTAGACAGAGGGAGAGACACGCAATGAGCTCCAAAGGGGCTCATTGCAAGGCCTGTGATGAGCGCCAAAGGCGCTCATCACAAGGCCAGTAAAGTAGAGGGGGAGAGGCTTACATTGTGTGGCAAACAGCATTGCCAGGCTTCAGTTTTTATTGCCGTCATTTTTGACGGGCAAGTCGCTAGTATATATATATATACACATACATACATACATATACACACATACATATACAGACATTAATATGTACAGTCGTGCTCAAAAGTTTGCATACCCTGGCAGAAATTGTGAATTTTGGGCATTTATTTTGAAACTATGACTGATCCTGCAAAAAAAAAAAAAAATGTTGTTGAAGGATAGTGATCACATGAAGCCATTTATTATCATATAGTTGTTTTGCTCCTTTTTAAATCATAATGATAACAGAAATCACCCAAATGGCCCTGATCAAACGTTTACACACCCTTGAATGTTTGGCCGTGTTACAGACACACAAGGTGACACGCACAGGTTAAAATTGCAACTAAAGGCTAATTTCCCACACCTGTGGCTTTTTACATTGCAATTAGTGTTTGTGTAATAATAGTCCATGTTAGCTCTCGTGTGGATGCACTGAGCAGGCTAGATACTGAGCCATGGGGGAGCAGAAAAGAACTGTTTTAAGACCTGGGTAACAAGGTAATGGAACTTTGTAAAGATGGAAAAGGATATAAAAAAGATATCCAAAGCCTTGAAAATGCCAGTAAGTACTGTTCAATCACTTATTAAGAAGTGCCAAATTCGGGGATCTTTTTATACTAAGCGAAGATCAGGTAGACCAAGAAAGATTTCAGCCACAACTGCCAGAAAAATTGTTCGGAATACAAAGAAAAACCCACAGGTAAACTCAGGAGAAATACAGGCTGCTCTGGAATAAGACTTTGTGGTTGTTTCAAGGAGCATAATATGACAATACTTGAACATAAATGAGCTGCATGGTCGAGTTGCCAGAAAGAAGCCTTTACTGCACCAATGACACAAAAAAACCTGGTTACAATATGCCCAACAACACCTTGACACGCCTCACAGCTTCTGGAACACTGTAGTTTGGAGTGACAAGACCAAAATAGAGCTTTATGGTCACAACCATAAGCACTGTGTTTGGAGAGAGGTCAACAAGGCCTATTGTGAAAAAAATACCATCCCCACTGGTGGTGGCTTACTGATGTTTTTTTTGGGGGGGTGAGCTCTAAAGGCACAGGGGATTGTGAAAATGGATGGCAAGATGAATGCAGCATGTTATCAGAAAATACTGGCAGACAATTAGCATTCTTCTGCACAAGGGCTGAGCATGGGACACTCTTGGACTTTCCAGCATGACAATGGCCCTAAGCACAAGACCAAGTTGACCCTCCAGTGGTTACAGCAGAAAAAGCTGAAGTTTGTGGAGTGGCCATCACAGTCTCCTGACCTTAATATCATCGAGCCACTCTGGGGAGACCTCAAATGTGCGGTTCATGCAAGAGGACCAAAGACTTTGCATGACCTGGAGGCATTTTACCAAGACAACTGGGCAGCTATACCACCTGCAGGAATTAGGGGCAACTATTACAAAAGACTGCACGCTATCATTGATGCTAAAGGGGACAATAAACAGTATTAAGAACTAAGGGTATGTAAACTTTTGGTCAGCGCCATTTCATTTTTTTATTTGTTCCCATGTTTTGTTTTATGATTGTGCCATTCTGTTATAACCTACAGCTGAATATGAATCCCATAAGAAATAAAAGAAATGTGTTTTGCCTAAGCACTCATGTTTTCTTTAAAAATGGTACATATATTACCAAGTCGCCAAGGGTATGCAAACTTTTGAGGACAACTGTATATAGACAGACAGACAGACAGATAGATACATACATACAATGTAGATGATACTGTTCTGTATTACCATTTTTTCTTCATTTTGTTTCCTCCATTGCATATAAAATCTAATAACATATTCTTTTTTTATTAAACACACTTTATTTGTTCCTGGTGTTACAATGTCATGTGATAATGTCTTTTTCAGGTACAGACAGATTATTGGTGAAAAGTGACATCAATACAAGATATGCGAGTTTTACACCGTCATACATCAATCATTAAAATTGCTATTTTATATTCGGACAGTGGAAATGCAGCTTTACATTGAATGGATATCTTAATATTCTTTAATAATATCCAATGGGATATAAACTATCTGACGAATGTGGTAAAAGGTAACAAATACATTGCAAGACTGGAATCCGCCATCTTTGTTCTGTTCAGATAACCACCAATGGAATGATTGAAACCACAGACAAAGGAATTGTGGGGATGTGGCCTACAGATTGGCAAATCTCTATGTCACTCAAGGGAGAGATGAACTCTCATTGGCTGGTTTTGGAAGATGTTAACTTGGAGAAAGTACATAACCATTGGTTGATGTCGCCAATGGAATCCAAGATTGGGAAGAGAACCTGAACTGTGATTGGCTGAGCTTAGACGATGTCATGACATTTAACTCAAAGGATTCTGGGGGAATGGCAAGAGAACCTGCACTCCAATTGGCTGATTTCAGATAAGATAAAAGAGATGCAGAGCCCAATTTCTGTTAGTGGGGATTATGTATCCTAACTAACCTGGTTATCATTATTACCCAATTCATACAATAGGCAAGGAAATTCTGATAGCTAATATAAAGATATATAAAGGCCCAGGACGTTGTCCTAGATAAGCCACTGCAGGGAAGGAGGCAGATAATATACACTTAGACAATAGATACAGACCATTATCAGAGCAGGCTTCCTGGGCTAATCCTCTAGCGTCCACACTACGCCACTAAACTTAATATTTAATGATTTAAAGCTACATTAATTATTTCAATAATGATTTTATTGTTAATCAGCAATTAAGTAAGCAGATTGAATCCCATTGTATGAACACCACAGTGTTTTTTAAACAGCTGGATAGCCCATTAGTCGCCTTGACTAATGGAAGTCTCATTGGCTGATCTCTAATGGTGGATCTCATGGACATTTTGTTAATTTAGGTAGAAAATCTGTGTTTTGATTGGCTGATCTCTGGTTGATGTCATAGGCTATAACTCAAGAAATCCATACACATACTAAAAGGAAAATACATTATTTAATCTAAAGTTAACTTTTGCCCAAAGCCTGATATGGACTACAGATAATGTATTATCTTCACGATATTAGGTCTGGCTTAAAAACAAGTTATATAACTATGTAACGTGTAAAAATAACAATTAAAAGACTTAAAAGTGCAAAATGCATATATATATATATATATATATTTTTTTTTTATTCTTTTTTTATTCTTTTTTTATTGGGAGGACACAGCATTTCACAGGTCCATGTAAAATAAGGGTGATTAATGGTCCGAAGTACAATGCTCACTACAATTATGTTTGTCCAAGTTGGATGAAAAAATATAAATTTAATTAAAAAACTAGACTTTGATTCGAAACCAACCATCATATTCATGAATTAAATATTCTGATTGGTTCAAATGCATCAGTTGCACCCCTCATCCAATCTATGAGCATCCTCTTTGGATGATACAGCTGTAGTTTATCAGACTAAAACATCTAAATACCTCTGGATTCTTGAACAAGTGAAAAAGTATGCAGCAAGGGTTGAAAGGTTGTAGGCCAGGAGCCATCTTGGTCCAATAATTCATTAAGGAGTTTCATCTCAAAGGTCCATTGATCCAACTCTTAGAGAAGGTGCCAATGCAAAAAAGGAACAATGGTCTTCTGATAGCAATGAAATAAGTATTAAGACAACAAGGGTTTATAAGAGACAATATGGCACCCAGTTGGCCAACTGAAGATGATTTTACCTACATTTAACAAAAAAAAAAATATGATATTGATGCAGAGTACTAAATTGGTCTGAAATAAAGGGGTTATGGTTCTAGGTGATAAACTTATAACTCTAGAGATTTTGAGCGATTAACCCAGTTGTCTCCATTCATGCTAACACTGAACCAGATAATTAACCACAATCCTGAGTAAATATAAAAGGAAATGTTTATGTATTCAATGTAGATCAACCCATTTTTACTGAATGGTCGAAAACAGGGAATGCATATAATGGGACTGGATATCACATGGACTTTACATATCCATATACATGTGTGTGTATTAATGTTAATGTGTTTGTGTGTATATAACATCACACAATTAACACGGTTAGTACGAAAGACAAATTATCAAGAAGTCCCTTCTCACTTTGTCGAGAATCATCAAGAAGCACATAGATATACACATCCAACATATTTTCTATTTGGATAACAATATACATTTTAATGAATTTTCTAGTTACAGTTAACAGTTTTATTTCATTAAAAATTCATTCTACACCCATGATGATGTATGTGGTTCTCTGGGAAAAAAATAGCCTTCCTGTCATGAAGAACAACATAGTTTTAAAATGGTGGAACTGGCCACAGTCAGGAATCTGTGCTTCTGTAAAGCTAAAGTTGGGTTAAGAATAACCAAAACAATGATTTGAGTTGTCCACATCAGTATTTATCAGTAACAATCTTTGGGATATCCCAAAGACTTGAGTTTCATGAAACCCAATTTGAGCTCATAACTCAACTACACGTTGATCTAACTCACATGGTCCCTGACACGCCATTGGTTTAAGTTTGCCTATAGTCATTTCCCGTAAGTGCGTTGAGGCTCTCACTTCTCTTCAGAAGCAAAGGTTTCATGTTCTCTCATATTTTCAAAGTAGTCAATTGCCCTGGCAAAGTCAAAATCGTTAAGTGCTGGACCATCAACGCTGATTTTCAACACGTCACAAAGACCTCCTTCCACCCTCCCCAACTGGCGTATAAGTTTCCAGTGCTCCTCAGCCCTGTTGATTTTTTCATAGAGTATAGAGCCAAGTGGAAGGACCAAAGCAACAGCAGCTAAGACGGTGAAGTCGGGAAAAAGCTCATGCATCTCGGAGTTGGTGTGAACCAATTTAACACAGAGGTCCCTGAAAGTCAGGTGGCTGAGGCTGAACAAAATACGTTTGAATAAGGCAAAGTCATTCAATGCTCGCTCTGCAACCAACACTTGATCAAAATACTGTAGGAGGAGACGCAGCTCCTTCTCACCATACGTTCCAATATCATCCAAGGATGATGGGTAGCTCTTTGGATTGAAAATAACAGAAAAGGCACTCACTACCTTGAGAACACTGCAGGGGAACCGATCCTGTAGGCTCCTGCAAACATTTTCAAGACAGGCGTCCTTCAGCACTTCAAATGTCTTGAGTTGAGCTTTAGAACAGTCCACCAATTCCACCCCTTTGTAGTAGAACCGGCTTTCATTGTCCTCATCGGGATGCTCATTCAAATCGTGAAGGAATTCCTGGAAATTCGGGCCACTGGTAGACTTTTGAGCTTGCAGAGTGGCAAGAGATGCAGAAACAATGGGGTTCACCATGGATATATCTAAATCCTCAATTTGGAAGAACTGGTTGAGCTTCTGAAAAATGGGTAAGATGTCTAGTAACACCTTGGTGAAAGCCACAAAACAGAACTTTTTTAGCTCTAGGCAGAGTCCACTGGCTATGGGAGACTTTGAAGATTCACTCTCAAGTAGAAGAACCAATGTTGGCCATAAAGAGTCAATGGTTTCAACAGCTGACAAAATGGACGTCCAATGGACTGTACCAGAACTGTTTAAGTCTATGCCACAGAATTTAAGAACATGTTGCAACTCTTGTATGCTATGACTCTCCCCGGCATTATTTCCGTATAGTCTATAGACAGCATCCATAATATTTTCATATTTCCGTGCATACTCAGTGCTTAAAAAACTTTCGGCTGGGAGCAAGGACCATCTATGAGAAATACAATGGAGTTCTGTTATTAGCGGACAGAGTGACGTTAGTTTTTCACCAACACCATTCAATCTGTCAGACATTATTGATGAACCATCTGAACTGAGCCAAACAACCTTTTTAATCGGGATGTGGTAGTTTTCCAATATTTGCACTAACTTGTCGGTAACCAAATTGGCTTCCCCTGAAGACAACTCAAACCTGCCCAGCAATGTGATGAAGAGTTGTCCATCACTGGGTGAAATAGATGTTGCAAATGCCACAAGATTTCGGTGATCCATGATGTCTACAGTCTCATCCACCACCAGGCCAATAAACGGTGATTCTTTCAATCTGCGACAGTCTTCCCGATGAAGAACTTTAACAATGGCAGCCTGAATTAATTAAACAAAAGATTATGTCAATCCTTTCTTGGCTTATATGCAAGCTATCCAAAAAAGTGCTATTGTATAGCAGGCTACATTATCTTGGGGTATATTAGTTCATGTGGGACTTCAGAGGGCCTCACAGTAACCGCTACGTCAAGAAGCTCTTTTGTGTTTATTAAGAAACACAGGCTGGTATCCAGGAACCAATGAAAAACTAGGAAAATAGCATACAATATATGAAAAGCTGTACAGAAAGATGAATAATTGGCTCACAAAGTGTGAACTCCCCCAAGGACCAAACCATGATAATGACAGAGATGGATATATGTTGGTGCCTGCTTGGACCAAAATATACCAATGGCAGTGGCATATTAATTAGCACAGTGCCTGCTAGGCCCATAGTGTACTAATGGCAGTGACATATTAATGGGCACAGTCCATGCTAGGCCCTAAGTGTACTAATGGCAGTAGTGACATATTAATGGGCAAAGTCCATGCAAGGCCTAAAGTGTACTAATGGCAGTGACGTGGTTAAGAGCTCACACCTTGCTAGGCCTGAAGTGTACTAATGGCATTGACATATTTTAAGGCTTTTTGTGTAATATATTTTTGTGTAATATATATATATATATATATACACACATGTTTAAGATGGTAAAAGAGTGAAACCTTTGTGGGCTCATTTGCATGTCCCTGCCCAGGCTTCCAGAATGCAGTGCAATAACTGTATTTCTCAAAATTCTGAGCAGGAAATACGTTTTTAAATGTGCAAATTTGAACAAATTAACTATTTATTTACTATATGTGTGTGTGTATATAATATATATATATATATATATATATATATATATATATATATATATAATATTATATTATATACACACACACACACACATATTAAATGGGGCCTCGTCTCATTTTGTTTGGATCTGGCACTTAGGGCAAAAGCAGAATGGAGTCTCGCACATTCTTCCCAGAGACAGTTTTATGAAATAGTCTTTCCTTCTCTTTCCTTCTCTCCGGCTAACAACAAATCAGAATTCTTCTTGACCTAGTTAATAACACACGGTGAGCCTGGAATCCAGAAGCTCAGATCTGGGGCTCTCACTCACATTACTGGGCATGCAAATCTCCTGCCTGCTGCCAGGATGAGCCAGGCTCAGACAATGCCTTGTGGCATCTGTACAATTCCATTGCTTTTCCGTGGATTTTTCTTTTTACGGTAACACACATTCTATTTTTTATCTCTCTGTAGCAAGATTTGGGGATGCTCGAGGGCTGGAGGATGACTAATTAAAGGGACCAGGGATGGGCAAACATCCGAAACCCAGTGACCTTTCTGTATGCCCTTCAAATCTTTTTTATTTTTATGTCGTTCATGCGGCCTCTCTTGCGTAAAAGCTGCCCTGACTTGCGTAGGCTGGAAGGGGCAGAATAGCGGAGTGGTATTATCAACATGGAGGATGTACGGTTAAAGGGCTACCGTGGCCATATACCTAAAATATACTATTTTGACAAACTACACTTAAGAACAATCAAATCTTCCATAATAGAAACTAAAATAATCCAGCCTATAATATATTAACATTGATGATATCTGCCATTTTGATTTCTGCTGATCAGCTTTCTGAGGTGGGAGGAGACTGAATAAGAGATGAAACTTAGTACTTCTGCTTTCAAATTATCTTCCTACCACAGCAAATAGATCAGCGGAAACCAAAATGGTAGATTCCACTGCATATAAAAGATAATAAATTAAAAGTTGTGCTTTTTTATTACATTATGGACCATTGACGCATGTTCAAGTGTAGTACTTCAAAATAATATATTTTAAATATAGGACTACAGTAGTCATTTAAAATGATAATGCACCCTGTCTTGTTCCTATATACTAATATGTTGCATTACTGAATAAAATTGTAAATAGTCCCAAAATTGACCCTTTTTATTTTAAATAGTCAAAACTACCAAGGAACCCCAGGCAGGCCAGGATTTAGGGATAACGCTATTTGAATACAGGCATTTATTACTTAGCAGGTTTAGGGACGGACAGCTATATTTTTGATTGGTTCTTGGATACTGATAACTTCTTATATCTTTCTAATAGACTTTATCACAAATTAAAGGTAGAGACAGGTTAAGGTGGCAAGACGTGAAGGACAGCAAGAATGGGTTGTTGGTTGTACAATGATTTCATCCCTAACAACAAAAGTTTATATATCTTTCCCCCAAAATGTATAATTTTCCATTGTTTCTCTCCTGTTCCAAATGGTAGATTTAATAAAATATATAAGGTCGGCCTTTACTTCCCAATACGAGCAAACGTTGATGGATCATCCCCCCTCTGTAAGTTATCAGGGGATTATAGACCACACATGGTGGAGTGCAAGCAATGGACCCAAATTGAATTGTTCACCAGAGCAAGAATGGTTGCTCCAGAACCTCTTGGTGGTCATCAGGTTGAAATACGTACATGATCACTAAAGTCATGTATATCCCCGGTGGATATGTTTTGGGGTGCCTGAAACTATACAAGTGACCTCCCTTTGCCCATCATCCCCAATGGATAAGTGAGGCCTACTAGAGAATGCACCAGGATAAGGAGTATAACTCCTGATAATATGGAGTTATGGCGTCTATGCTATGGGGTAGTTCTACTGGTCATGGTGGACTCTTGGAAAGACCTCTCAGATACTCAAAGTATAAATTGTAGAATAATTATTGGACAACCATGCCAAATTCTTGACATATTAAAAAGTGGAGTGTTGTAGAACCTCTTCATTGATATATTACTTTACTAAGAATTTGACATCGACAAGAGTCCTCAAATACATAACCCTGTAGTAAATATGGTACTGTATATTAACCTACAGGACCACCTTGGTCAATCTACCTCAATGGTCTAAAGAGGGTACACACCTGCATTTCTCTCACACTGCTTGGGTGGTAATATTCATTCTGTTCAGAGGATAATAAAGCTTCACAGAGATTGAATTTCTGCAGGTCCAACAACGAAGACAGTTTCCCATTTAAGATACCATCTTTGGCCATGCTGTAGACCGTAGTTAAGATGGCTATCTTGGAAGGGTCCATCTCGGCTTTTATGGCCGATTTCATTTCATGGTGATATTGTAACTCCATGGCCAGTTGCTCGCTGTTCACTGCAAGAGCCTGCCGGTGCGCTCCAGATGTCACGTGGCGTAGAAGGGCATGTCGCTGGAAGTTGTCCGTGCCCACCGTGAAGGCATTCTCAGCCTTGCCATGTTTATTCTTCACAAGAGCCTGGCGGCACTCTATACAAAACATCAGTTTACGTTCATAATCAAATTCTAGCCAAGTAAACTCTTCCTTCCAATGTTCATTGAAGTACCGCTTACATTTTTTATTGGAGTTTGAGGTCTCTCCCGCTGGTTTTTTTCCGGGGGTCACCATAACCCCTCCACTACCCATGCTGAAATCAAACATTATGGGTGGGCTGTAGCTTTCCATGCTGTATTAAATGGTGTAAAGGAATAATGCGTCGGGGGTGGACTGAAGGACGAAAGAGATAAGGAAGAGAAATTAGGGATCTACCAACAACCTACCAATCACATTCAGTTCTGAAGGATCCTTTAGTAGGCCCCAGAGTCTATTGAAGATTTCGGCCATTTTCCTAGTACTCATTATGCACGGGTACTATGAGGGATGGGTTGCCCAATCTATGTCCCATATAGACTGATCTACATAGTGGAGGCATACAGTGAAATATTTGTTTTGTCAATGTTGAATGATTTAGCTCAGAGGAGATTAAATTAAAATATGCAAATTTAAAATAAAATGTGCTATTAACTCAAAATCTGTTTCAAACGTAATATCTAATTTTATTAGCAGCAGAACTATTAATCAGCAAAAAATATAAAATTACAAATTAATGTATATGTCATTCTTTCCTGGGCAGAAAGATAAGTGTTAACTAACAAAATAAGTGCATATAAATACTTACACACACTTTTCACCCTTCCTTCTTTCTCCCTGTTTCCTCCTCTCTCCCCCATTGCACTCTCATTCCATCTTCTCATCCATCTTCTTCATCTCTTCCTATTCCCACTCTCATTCCTCTTTCCATCACCCATTGCATTCTCTCAATCTTCTTTGCTTCTCTTTCCCCCATTGCACACTCTAATTCCTCTTTCCTCCTCTCATTCATCTTTCAATCCCCCATTGCTCTCTTCCATTGCACATCTCATTCCTTTTCTCTTCTCTCCCCCAATAGAACTCTTTCATTCCTCTTTTCTTCTTTATCGCCTATTGCACTCTCCCATTCCTCTTTCCATGCCCCCATGTTGCTCTTTCATTCCTCTTTCGTCATCTCTCCCCATTGCACTCTCTCATTCCTCCTCTCTCCACCATTGCACTCTCTCATTCCTCCTCTCTCCACCATTGCACTCTCTCATTCCTCTTTCCTCCTCTCTCCACCTTTCCAGTCTCTCATTCCTTTTTCCTCCTCTCTCCACCATTGCACTCTCTCACTCCTCTTTCCTCCTCTCGCCACCATTGCACTCTCTCATTCCTCTTTCCTCCTCTCGCCACCATTGCACTCTCTCATTCCTCTTTCCTCCTCTCGCCACCATTGCACTCTCTCATTCCTCTTTCCTCCTCTCTCCACCATTGCACTCTCTCATTCCTCTTTCCTCCTCTCTCCCCCATTGCACTCTTGCGTTCCTCTTTCCTCCTCTCGACACCATTGCACTCTCATTCCTCCTCTTGCCACCACTGCACTCTCTCATTCCTCCTCTCTCCACCATTGCACTCTCTCATTCCTCCTCTCTCCAGCATTGCACTCTCTCATTCCTCTTTCCTCCTCTCTCCACCATTGCACTCTCTCATTCCTCTTTCCTCCTCTCTCCACCATTGCACTCCCTCATTCCTCCTCTCTCCACCATTGCACTCTCTCATTCCTCTTTCCTCATTTCTCCACCATTGCACTCTCTCATTCCTCTTTCCTCTTCTCTCTGCCATTGCACTCTCTCATTCCTCTTTCCTCCTCTCACCACCATTGCACTCTCTCATTCCTCCTCTCTCCACCATTGCACTCTCTCATTCCTCCTCTCTCCACCATTGCACTCTCTCATCCTCTTTCCTCCTCTCTCCACCATTGCACTCCCTCATTCCTCCTCTCTCCACCATTGCACTCTCTCATTCCTCTTTCCTCCTCTCACCACCATTGTACTCTCTCATTCCTCCTCTCTCCACCATTGCACTCTCTCATTCCTCTTTCCTCCTCTCTCCACCATTGCACTCTCTCATTCCTCCTCTCTCCACCATTGCACTCTCTCATTCCTCTTTCCTCCTCTCTCCACCATTGCACTCCCTCATTCCTCCTCTCTCCACCATTGCACTCTCTCATTCCTCTTTCCTCCTTTCTCCACCATTGCACTCTCTCATTCCTCTTTCCTCCTCTCTCCACCATTGCACTCTCTCATTCCTCTTTCCTCCTCTCTCCACCATTGCACTCTCTCATTCCTCTTTCCTCCTCTCACCACCATTGCACTCCCTCATTCCTCCTCTCTCCACCATTGCACTCTCTCATTCCTCTTTCCTCCTCTCTCCACCATTGCACTCTCTCATTCCTCTTTCCTCCTCTCACCACCATTGCACTCTCTCATTCCTCCTCTCTCCACCATTGCACTCTCTCATTCCTCTTTCCTCCTCTCTCCACCATTGCTCTCTCTCATTCCTCCTCTCTCCACCATTGCACTCTCTCATTCCTCCTCTCTCCACCATTGCACTCTCTCATTCCTCCTCTCTCCACCATTGCACTCTCTCATTCCTCCTCTCTCCACCATTGCACTCTCTCATTCCTCCTCTCTCCACCATTGCACTCTCTCATTCCTCCTCTCTCCACCATTGCACTCTCTCATTCCTCCTCTCTCCACCATTGCACTCTCTCATTCCTCTTTCCTCCTCTCTCCACCATTGCACTACCTCATTCCTCCTCTCTCCACCATTGCACTCTCTCATTCCTCTTTCCTCCTCTCTCCACCATTGCACTCCCTCTTTCCTCCTCTCTCCACCATTGCACTCTTTCATTCCTCCTCTCTCCACCATTGCACTCTCTCATTCCTCCTCTCTCCACCATTGCACTCCCTCATTCCTCTTTCCTCCTCTCTCCACCATTGCACTCCCTCATTCCTCTTTCCTCCTCTCTCCACCATTGCACTCTCTCATTCCTCCTCTCTCCACCATTGCTCTCTCTCATTCCTCCTCTCTCCACCATTGCACTCTCTCATTCCTCCTCTCTCCACCATTGCACTCTCTCATTCCTCTTTCCTCCTCTCTCCACCATTGCACTCTCTCATTCCTCCTCTCTCCACCATTACACTCCCTCATTCCTCTTTCCTCCTCTCTCCACCATTGCACTCCCTCATTCCTCTTTCCTCCTCTCTCCACCATTGCACTCTCCCATTCCTTTTTCTCCCCATTGCACTCTCTTATTCGCTTCTTTCTTTCCCTCACTACTCTCATTTCCTCCTCATCACATATATAGTTGTTGGTTTGGGGAATGTTGGTCACGCAATGTTAAATAAATTGCAGCCCTCGCAAAGCGAGACCCGCAGTTGCGGGGCTGCAATGAGCGCCGAAGGTACTCATTGCAGGCCTTGCAATGAGTATCGCAGGCGCTCATCAAGAGGCCCGCGGGACTTAGGCTGCAATGAGCTCCCGATGAGGCCCACAGGACTTTAAAACATCATAGACATGAGCACAGAAGGCGCTCATGTCGATGTCAGCGATCGCCTCGGAAAAATGGAGCACCTTGCGCCAGGTCGCAAGACACGCAGTTTATTAATTTAGCGGCCAAAATTTTTTCAAGCTCATAACTTGAAACACCACCAAAAAAGCCAAATAATTAAATAAAACAATTACACACTCACACACCGCACAGGGGGAGAGCCAGGGAGCCTGTGAGTGAGCTTGAAAGTTAATTTGAGGCATATTTGGCGTTTTTTGCCGATCTAAAATCGTCTAAGCAAGAGAAAAAATGGGGGCAGTAAAAACGTAAACGGATGAAAACAAGGCTGGAGGCAGTAAAAACGGCGCAAGACCGTAAACGCGATCACGAAGCCAGTAAAACTTAGCCGAAAAAACGCAAGCAACGGCACTCATCGGGAGCCACACAGACACAGAGGAGAAAGACGCGGGAGGGAGAGGGTGGAAAAAGACACAGGGCTGAGAGATGGACAAAAAGAGACACACGGGGGGGGGGGGGGGGACAAAAAAAGGCACAAAGCACGGAGAGAGGGGGAAACAGACACAGGGGTCAGAGACTGGGGAGAGGCTTGCGATGAGCGCCGAAGCTGATCATTGAGAACCACAAAAGTTGAGGGGTTGCCAAGGCCTGCAATGAGAGGCCAAGGTACTCATCGCGAGGCCCGTAAAAGTAGACAGGGGGAGAGATTGACACCCTTTAAATTTTAATGCCGTCATTTTTGACGGGCACGTAGCTAGTTAACACATATTTCCGATTGTAATGTAACCCAATAGCTCTGTCTGGTCTGTCCATTCTCTTATCTACATTTAACACTCTCCGTTCTTGATACTCATCACTCCATGTGTCTACTCCATGTGTACCCTCCATTACCAGCAACTACACCAACTACTTCAGACTTCTCAGCCCCAGATCATGACCTCCCATACTAATCTCCCTTCTCGTCAGGAAAATACCTAAAATAGTTTATAGAATAAAATAAAAAAATAAAAATGTATATTAAGAATATATAACACATTTTTATAAATAATATAGATTTAGATAAGCTAAGATATATTATATGTATATAAACAAATATATCAGTTTATCTGTAAACATATACGGCTTCTATCACTCTTTTGCCCACTATAATATATAAAAAAAATACATAAACAAACAAAATTGTTGAAAAAAAACACTTTTTTCATACCCAGAAAAAAAAAGTTAAATAAGTTAAAATGCATTGAGTCGCAGGAAGGGGTTAAGTTGGCAGTAAAAGAGTTAACCCCTGGAGGGGAGGGGCTTGCAGGTAGGCACAGCACATACATACCCTGTATAGGATGATGCAGATCACATTAACTCTTCGTGATGCAGCCAGGTCCCCCACCGCCCCCCCCTGGACCCTCTTTTGTGTACAAGATGTCTGGACACACAAAGAGCAGGGCCCCCCATGCACGGCCTGCAGCCCCCTACTAGGCCTGACCAGCCCCTGGCACAGGATACCACACAGCCCCCTGCAAAACAGGACTAAAAAGAGGGGCTGCGATCAGTGGGGGCAAAACAAAGCATCCGCAGACAGGCACAGAGACATGGGAGCAGCCATGATGTGTCCGTGTGTGTGTGTGTGTGTGTGTGGCACGCCTGCCAGGCTACTGCTGCCTTCTAGTGGCCGGAGTGGGCACTATCCTCTGGACAACACAAAGGGCTGGATTCACTAAGGTGGCAAAGAGGATATATGCACATCAGGGATCTCTCAAACTTAAGAAAGCAGCGCCTTCTATTGGAAGTGGTAAACAAACACAGTACAGGAATTCAAGCTTGTGTCGTTGTTGTTCAGTCCTTCAGTCGTGTCCGACTCTCACTGACCGGATGGACCGCAGAACGTCAAACACATCAGTCTATGTTTCTGGTTGTGCCCATCCATAAGGTTATCTTGGAGTGTGTTTCTAATTCCTTCTCCAGTGGGCCGTGATTTGTCTGAACTCTCTGCTATGCCCTGCCCATATTGGGTGACCCTACATGGTATAGCTCACAGCTTCATTGATTTACGCAAGCCCCTTCACCACGACATGGTAGCGATCCAGAAGGGGATGTGTCGTACAGATAAGAATTTATTGTTATCAGTAACATATTATATAGTGATCATTAAGGTAAACATACGGATGTAAACATAAACATATTCATTTGTAAGCAGATGGTTTTAATACAAACGTGTTTAATAATTCATAATGATATTAAATTGTGATTTGAATTGATTGGATAATATAACTAGGGTATATAAGAATCAATCACCCCTAAAAACATTCATACCCTGATGAACCTTTTATACGAAACGCGTTGACGAGAGAGGGTTAAACGCAAGCACTCTGCAGCAAGGCAGCGCAGGAACTTTTGGACATTTTGTTTTTATTTTTAAATGTCATTTAAGTTTATATTTTAGTGTTTTTTTTTATATTATTTTGCCTTTTTAAGGGAGATTAATGATATAAGAGGGTTCCTTGGTGGTGCAGTGGTTAGGAATTGGTGCTGTCATCGCTGTGACCTGGGTTTGATTCCAGTCACACCACCCTGAAGCCATGCATGGTCAGTACTTGGATGGGAGACCACCTAGGAATACCAGTAGAAGGAACTGGCAACCCACTCCAGTATCTCTGCCATGAATACCAAGTGGATCAAGATGGTGAGTTGCGGTACATGAGGTCACAGAGAGTCAGACACGAGAGTGACACAAACACAATGATATAAGAAAGTCCTCATAGTTTCCCTGAAGAGGGTTGATAAGGACTCTTTTTATTCTATGTATCCTTGCTGTTTTGGTACATGGTGCAATATTTTGAATATTTTAGTACATATGCATCTTAGAATAACATAGGAATTCTGCAGCACTTCATCCTTCTTGCCTCCTATGCTATTCCATGGAGCCTATTCACTAACGTGAGCCTATATCTCCCCAAGTGGTAACAGACGCTCCACGGAATAACATAGGACCTCCGAGTTTTCATCTAAATATTTTTTTCTTCTTCTATCGTTTAATGTTTTGATCCCACTTGTCTAACTTATTGGCAAAAAATAAAAACCAGCCACATCATAGGGAAACTATTTCAGGTACACAAAGAGTTAACATCCCAGCTGAGATATTGATATAATGCTGGGTAATTGTTATGCATGTAGCGAAATAATATAGATACATTAATAACAACCATCACAAGGTAGCCTGACCTGCATATTTAATACAATCTAAGTTGATTTGGAGAGCCGTACACAGGCTAGTATTTGAGTATCGCTTCTTCAGGTGTTCTGATTGACTAACCTGTGCGCAGAAAGGAAATCCTCAAACCCAGGCCTGTGTGTGGCTCTTCGGGACAGAACTTATCCCTGGCTTAGGGCAAGGAGTAATGTGGGAGAGGAGCATTGAAGTGACCATTACTGAGTGAAACTGTGTTTTTAAATGATATATTCAGGCTAAAGCCCTTCTTTGTACTTTACTATTAATTTATTGTAATTTTAAACAAATATCGTTTTTCACCTGAAAAGAGGTTACGCTGGCCCTTTAAGCATGGTGTGAGAGAATAGAACCACAGCAATAACCCTGACGGTTTGAGTTCTCATTTCTACTAGTCAACCACACTGTGCTATGTGTAGACACTGGTCTATATCTTAAGATTTATGTTGATATTTAATAAATGATTAGCCAAATTTTAAGCCCAACTGGTAAGAGATCCGCCATTTAAATTTGGTGGTATCGAACTCTTAAATAACTAGAAGCCATGTCCATTTTGGTTTGGTAATGTTGGTGCTTTAATAAGGGACGTCAACATATAACGCCCCGTACTCCACAGAGGTGGTGCCAGAATAGCAGAAGGAGTTTCGCCCCAAGCCATTGATTAAAGGGACGTCAACATATAACGCCCCGTACTCCACGGAGGTGATGCCAGAATAGCAGAAGGAGTTTCGCCCCAAGCCATTGATTAAAGGGACGTCAACATATAACGCCCCGTACTCCACGGAGGTGATGCCAGAATAGCAGAAGGAGTTTCGCCCCAAGCCATTGATTAAAGGGACGTCAACATATAACGCCCCGTACTCTACGGAGGTGATGTCAGAATAGCCAAAGGAGTTTAGCTCCAAGCCATTGATTAAAGGGACGTCAACATATAACGCCCTGTACTCCACGGAGGTGGTGCCAGAATAGCCAAAGGAGTTTAGCTCCAAGCCATTGATTAAAGGGACGTCAACATATAACGCCCCGTACTCCACGGAGGTGATGTCAGAATAGCCAAAGGAGTTTAGCTCCAAGCCATTGATTAAAGGGACGTCAACATATAACGCCCCGTACTCCACGGAGGTGGTGCCAGAATAGCCAAAGGAGTTTAGCTCCAAGCCATTGATTAAAGGGACGTCAACATATAACGCCCCGTACTCTACGGAGGTGATGTCAGAATAGCCAAAGGAGTTTAGCTCCAAGCCATTGATTAAAGGGACGTCAACATATAACGCCCCGTACTCCACGGAGGTGATGTCAGAATAGCCAAAGGAGTTTAGCTCCAAGCCATTGATTAAAGGGACGTCAACATATAACGCCCCGTACTCCACGGAGGTGGTGCCAGAATAGCCAAAGGAGTTTAGCTCCGAGCCATTGATTAAAGGGACGTCAACATAAAACGCCACGTACTCCACGGAGGTGGTGCCGGAATAGCAGAAGAAATTTAGCTCCAAGCCATTGATTAAAGTTGAAGTTGGCCCCAATATATCAGAAATAATATTCTCTTTGGAAGATGGAGATGATGTTTGGCAGAACCTCTCCTTAGGGTCTTTTCAAGGAATCTACACAGAGGTGGAAAGGAATCTGAAGATATAATGGAGATGATGGAGCATGGATGTAGTTCGAAAAACAGATATATACTACATGTTGAAGGCCACTCAATGGGATCAAGGAAGAGTCGGACACGACTGAATGATACAAGCAAATGAAGAGTAAAAGGGGAATGGGTATGGTAACTGGATTGGTGGGGTGCCTAGGGCAGCAAAAAACCTAAATATGCCCCTCAAGATTATGCAACAGTATTAAGTCCACTACGGCTGTTTCGGTAGTAAGGGACGCCAAAACATATCGCCCCGCCACTGAGGTAATGCCAAGGAATTATCTGACACTGAAGATGACCCTAATATATCCAAAGCTGGAGACGTTTAGACAATATCTGTCATGTCTTCTCTAACAGAATTGTTATTGTTAAGTTGTTCAGTCGTGCCCGACTCTCCATGACCCAATGAAACTCTGCACGCCAGGCACAGTTATGACACTGGTTGTGCTTATCCATGTGGTTATCCTGGCAAAGATACTGGAGTGGTGAACCGTGATTTTCTAATCTCTCTGCTATGACCTGCCTATCTTGGGTGACCCTACATGCTCTATTGAAGTTCACAAGCCCCTTCACCATAACAAGGTAATGATCCAGAATTGGTCCAAAATTATATAATAAAATAAAAATTGGGAATAAGATAGGATAATAGCCCCTAAAATAATCTGATATGGGCGCTGACTAACTCGACCAACAATGGTGAAAGCCTCTCTGGCATTGAAAGAGTAGATCGCCATGAAGCCCGGAGATATGTACTTTCTTCATCCTTGGATGGGTCAATGAGGACGCCCTAACGCAAGGTGACAGAGCCTGGGAGAGCAGAAGAGGCGGGTGATGGGGTGAGAGCAGGGTAACGCTCCACACTCACAACGGATTATCACAGACTTTCTGATATCTCACATCAGCTCTGACATTTGCTGGAGGAAACATTGAGCGGTCACATCCCGCTGATTAGAGCGCCACTCACTGTGAGTAATCCTACATCGGGTAAGTGGCCCTAACTGTAGGGCACGTGTACTAAGCGCGCTCACTCGTTGAGTGTAAGCGTCACGAGCGCAGTCACCACTGAGCACCAGCAGAAATAACTGGGCAGCCTCCATTAGTTTGGGAAAAACATCACATGCTCTTTTACAATACCAGCTGTATAAGCTATGAGCATGAAAGCATTATTAGAGAAAATATTACATTTAGCAGAGTCTGTGTCATGGGGGACTCCAACTTCAACTGGTAGTCTGCATATGGCTGGTTATCTTGCTCAGCCCTATTATCAAGTGAATATTTATAGTGGTAGTCAGTTGTGGGCCTAGTTGCTTTGCACCTGCTGCACCGGCAGTAGCTCTGCCACTGAGGTATTATGTCAGCCTGCTCCTTGGGACTAGTCACAGCTGATCAGTGTCCAAGAGAATTAGGCACGAATGACAATTGTTTTGCTTTTAATTATGGCGACGGGGGCTGAAAATCCATTGATGCTGGGGGGGGGGGGGTACTCCAGGGCTGAGTAGGAGATAAATGGGGTAATTATGAGGAGTGGGAGCCGGGGATGTCCTGACAGGGCAAGATAAAGAGGAGATTCAGTATTTGTGGCCAAAATGTATAATGTACAATTTAATAGATAGATAGATATAGATAACTGGCAGTGCACTTATTAGGCGTAATGGAATGCTCATTAGTTTACATGAAAACACTGTTGAGAAAGAAGCGTCAAGAAGCAGGCTTAATAAAGGAACTTGTTAATTATTATATGACACAAGATTGTAAGCTCTTTTACCATACTGCATTGCATAACACCAGATTGCAAGCTCTTTTACACTAGATTGTAGACTATTTTACCTTATTACATAGTACCAGATTGCAAGCTCTTTTACCATACTGTATTACGACTGTAGATTGTAAGTTCTTCACCATGCCTCTTTATATGCACAAGATTGCAAGCTCTTTTACCATACTGCATTGCATAATACCAGATTGCAAGCTCTTTTACCATAATAAAGTAAACAACTATAGATTGCAAGCTCTTTTACCATACTGCATTGCATAATACCAGATTGCAAGCTCTTTTACCATAATAAAGTAAACAACTATAGATTGCAAGCTCTTTTACCATACCTCTTTATATGCACAAGATTGCAAGCTCTTTTACCATACTGCATTGCATAATATCAGATTGCAAGCTCTTTTACCACACCTCTTTATATGCACAAGATTGCAAGCTCTTTTACCATACTGCATTGCATAACACCAGATTGCAAGCTCTTTTACACCAGATTGTAGACTATTTTACCTTATTACATAGTACCAGATTGCAAGCTCTTTTACCATACTGTATTACGACTGTAGATTGTAAATTCTTCACCATGCCGCTTTATATGCACAAGATTGCAAGCTCTTTTACCATACTGCATTGCATAATACCAGATTGCAAGCTCTTTTACCATACTGCATTGCATAATACCAGATTGCAAGCTCTTTTACCATAATAAAGTAAACAACTATAGATTGCAAGCACTTTTACTATACTGCATTGCATAATATCAGATTGCAAGCTCTTTTACCACACCTCTTTATATGCACAAGATTGCAAGCTCTTTTACCATACTGCATTGCATAACACCAGATTGCAAGCTCTTTTACACTAGATTGTAGACTATTTTACCTTATTACATAGTACCAGATTGCAAGCTCTTTTACCATACTGTATTACAACTGTAGATTGCAAGCTCTTTTACCATGCCTCTTTATATGCACAAGATTGCAAGCTCTTTCAACATACTGCATTGCATAATACCAGATTGCAAGCTCCTTTACCATAATAAAGTAAACAACTGTAGATTGCAAGCTCTTTTACCATACATCTTTATATGCACAAGATTGCAAGCTCTTTTACCATACTGCATTGCATAATACCAGATTGCAAGCTCTTTTACCATACATCTTTATATGCACATGATTGCAAGCTCTTTTACCATACTGCATTGCATAACACCAGATTGCAAGCTCTTTTACCATACTGCATTGCATAACACCAGATTGCAAGCTCTTTTACACTATATTGTAGACTCTTTTACGTTTTAAGTTCTTCACCATTCATCTTCATATGCACAAGATTGCAAGCTCTTTTACCATACTGCATTACAACTGTAGGCTGTAAGCTCTTTTACCATGTTGCATTAGATAACGTCAGATTGCAAGCTCTTTTACCATACTGCATTGCATAACACCAGATTGCAAGCTCTTTTACACTATATTGTAGACTCTTTTACGTTTTAAGTTCTTCACCATTCATCTTCATATGCACAAGATTGCAAGCTCTTTTACCATACTGCATTACAACTGTAGATTGTAAGCTCTTTTACCATGTTGCATTAGATAACGTCAGATTGCAAGCTCTTTTACCGTACTACATAATAAAAGAGTTTGCATCCTGGGGTTTGATTCCAGTCAGGGAACCAAGAGGTCACCCTGAAGCCATGTAGGGTTGGGCCTGGTCAGGACTTGGATGACCACCTAGGAATACCAGGAGCTGTATGGTGTGGCCCACTGCAGAAGGAACTGGCAACCCACTCCAGTATCTCTGCCATGAAAACCAAGTGGATCAGCATGACCATGGACATAAAGATGTGCCTTGTGTGTTACGGTCCATAAGGTCATGGAGAGTCGGAAACAACTGAACAACATAAAAAACAAACATAAAATACCATCCGGTTGTAGGCTCTTGGACACTTACAAGCCTCAGTGGCTGCCAAGATTTCACCATATGGGTGTGCTCTACTTCTTTGTGTTGTGTGTGTTTGTGTTGTTCAGTCGTGTCCGACTCTTCGTGACCTCATGGACTGTAATCTCCTTCCTTATCATCAACTCATTATAAAAGCCTATTTGTTTTCTCAGATACCTTATCTATTCATGATTAAAATCCCCATCTTTTCAGCTCTACTAACACGTCCATTCAATGTTTTTAATAACTATTAACAGTAATTATATTTATTTGTGTACTTTTAATTTCTGCCATAACTGGAACCTTCTTGGTGTCCCTTTAAAATACCACTGGCATCCCTTTTTTTTAATATGTCATTTAAAAAAACTAGACCTCCTATTGTTTTAGACAACAAAAAATGATCCTTTCATTTAAGTACTATTAAATGGCACACAGTCTCCTCTATCTGTTAGGTTTATCCTTCTTGATGGGCAGATAAGCAAAGCCACTTGTCTCTAAGTGCAAAGAGCTGATATCAATGTCACCTGCCTCATAAGACAGATAAGTACAAAGTGGGAGGTCTTTAAAGGGGGTCTAGTGAATGGAGGGTCCTGGTATTTGGGGGCCCCTTGCAACTTCTCCATAAAAGGGAAGTGCTTTTAACGGTCAATACAAAAAGCCCAGCACATATATGTAGGTGATCAGCCCACCATTAGGTTTATCAGGAAACGTATCCATAAACGTATAGTAGCAGCCTCTAGCTCTCTCACACACATTAAAAAGTCTACACACCCCTGTTAAAATGTCAGGTTTCTGTGGTGTAAAAAAAATAGACAAAGATAAATCATTTCAGAACTTTTTCCACCTTTAATGTGACCTATAAACTGTACAACTCAATTGAAAAACAAACTGAAATCTTTTAGGTAGAGGGAAGAAAAATAAAAAATAAAATAATATGGTTGCATAAGTCTGCACACCCTTAAACTAATACTTTGTTGAAGCACCTTGTGATTTTATTACAGCACTCAGTCTTTTTGGGTATGAGTCTATCAGCATGGCACATTATGACTTGGCAAGATTTGCCCACTCTTCTTTGCAAAAACACTCCAAATCTGTCAGATTGCGAGGGCATCTCCTGTGCACAGCCCTCTTCAGATCACCCCACAGATTTTCAATCGGATTCAGGTCTGGGCTCTGGCTGGGCCATTCCAAAACATTAATCTTCTTCTGGTGAAGCCATTCCTTTGTTGATTTGGATGTATGCTTTGGGTCGTTGTCATGCTGAGAGATGAAGTTCCTCTTCATGTTCAGCTTTCTAGCAGAAGCCTGAAGGTTTTGTGCCAATATTGACTGGTATTTGGAACTGTTCATAATTCCCTCTATCTTAACTAAGGCCCCAGTTCCAGCTGAAGAAAAACAGCCCCAAAGCATGATGCTGCCACCACCATGCTTCACTGTGGGTATGGTGTTCTTTTGGTGATGTGCAGTGTTGTTTTTGCACCAAACATATCTTTTGGAATTATGGCCAAAAAGTTCAACCTTGGTTTCATCAGACCATAACACCTTTTCCCACATGCTTTTAGGAGACTTCAGATGTGTTTTTGCAAAATGTAACCTGGCTTGGATGTTTTTCTTTGTAAGAAAAGGCTTTCGTCTTGCCACTCTACCGCATAGCACAGATATATGAAGAATACAGGAGATTGTTGTCACATGTACCACACAGCCAGTATTTGCCAGATATTCCTGCAGCTCCTTTAATGTTGCTGTAGGCCTCTTGGTAGCCTCCCAGACCAGTTTTCTTCTCGTCTTTTCATCAATTTTGGAGGGAGCTCCAGTTCTTGGTAATGTCACTGTTGTGCCATATTTTCTCCACTTGATGATGACTGTCTTCACTGTGTTCCATGGTATATCTAATGCCTTGGAAATTCTTTTGTTCCCTTCTCCTGACTGATACCTTTTAACAATGAGATCCCTCTGATGCTTTGGAAGCTCTCTGTGGACCATGGCGTTTGCTGTGGGATGCAACTAAGAAATTTTCAAGAAAGACCAACTAGAGCAGCTGAACTTTATTTGGGGTTAATCAGAGGCACGTTAAATGATGGCAGGTGTATGCTGACTCCTATTTAACATGATTTGGAATGTGATTGCTTAATTCTGAACACAGCTACATCCCCAGTTATAAGAGGGTGTGTATACTTATGCAACCATATTATTTTATTTTTATATTTTTTCTTCCCTCTACCTAAAAGATTTCAGTTTGTTTTTCAATTGAGTTGTACAGTTTATAGGTCACATTAAAGGTGGAAAAAGTTCTGAAATGAGTTATCTTTGTCTAATTTTTTTACAGCACAGAAACCTGACATTTTAACAGGGGTGTGTAGACTTTTTATATCCACTGTGTATATATATATATATATATATATATATATATATATATATATAAATAAATAAAAGTAGCTAGTTAGGCGCTCATTGCAAGCCTCGCAACTGTGCCCTTTCAGGGTCCCTCCAAGGGTCATCTGTCCCGTCATAGCAGAAATTTGCCCGAGGACACTCCACCGATGGAGGATGGAAAGAGATTGAATGCGCACATGGCGATGCCCGCGATCAGCGCCGAAGGCCGTAGGACTTTGGCTATGATCGCCAAGCACACAAGACTTTGAAAAGAATTACAGCTTTAACGGCCGATATTTTTTTGCAATCATGTATCTCGGAAGACCGCCAAAAAACACCAAATATTTAAAAAAATAACTTACAACTTCACACAAAGCACAGGGGGAGACCAGGGGAGCCTGCGAGTGAGAGATCGAAAAAATCGGCTAAGCAAGGAAAAAAATGGCGGCCTAAAAACGTAAATGCTTTCAAAAACCATCAAAATGAGGCCGAAACACGTAACAGCTGAACAATGCCAGGCAGGCAGTACTTTGAAAATACAAACAATGGCGCTCATGAGAACCGCAAGACTTTGAAAATAAAAGCAACGGCGCCCAGCGCGAGGCACGCAAGACTTAGGCAGAGAAAGAGAGGAGTAAGACATGGGGAGGGAGAGAGGGGTTGAGGGTGGAAAGAGACACTGGTGGGGGGGGGGGAGTGAGAGAGGGGGCAAAAGAGACACAGGGGAGGAAAATAAGGTAAAAAAATAAAAAAGGCAGGGAGAGGGGAGAAACAGACAGAGGGGTCAGAGTGGAGAGAGGTTCTCAATGAGAATCTTATTGGGGACATCGCAATGAGCACCAAAGGCGCTCATCGGGAGGCCCGTAAAGTAGAGGGGGGGAGAGGCTCGCGATGAGTGCCGAAGATGCTCACTGTGAGGCAGCCTAGGTGCTTTGCGAGGTTCACATGTGTGACGGTGGCGCTGGGTTGCCTCGCTTCGCCCTCGCTTTGCAAGGGACGCAAATGCGTTACCAACATCGCAAACGTCACCAACATCGCAAGATCCACAACTATATATATGATATATATATGAAGAGTGAGGTAGCCGTGAAGGTCCAGTGATCCAGTTGAATAATCAGAGTATTGCAGTGAATAGTGATACCTTTTTTATTGGACAAATGTATTCATAATAAAGCGACGAGCTTTCGAGAGATGATCCTCTCTTTATCAAGTCAAAAAGCAATATATATATATATAGATAGATAGATAGATAGATAGATAGATAGATAGATAGATAGAGATAGACACTCATGCAGATACATACAACATATTTAGGAGGCAGAGATACATATGTTAGGGCTCTTGGGGGGTACCACTTTTATTATTCCATATTTATATCCATACTGTCTACACAAGATGAAGACGAGACCGGTGAGGTTTGTGCGGCTGAGTACAATGTGAGACACGACCTGGGGGGCCGGCGAGCTCTGCGCTCTATAATTTTGTCTTCCAACACGTCCTTTTTAGCCACTGATGAAAGCGTGTAATGGGCGCACAGGCATAACATTAGGACACCGCATAATTGTAAGGTCACTGTCTTTGAAGTGGGAATGTAACACCTGCACACATTAAGATGTCTTACACTGACAGGGCTCTTAAGCAATTCACAACACATTACGTGGCCTTCATCATTAAAGGTTAATTAGCAGGCGTAACATAACGAAGGCTGCGGTATTCATTCGTACCCACACATGGTGCGACAACAGCTAAACTAGACGGACATCTGCAGGGGGGGGGGGGCAGTGAATGGGTTAAGGCATGACAGAATGGCAGTAGCGCCCCCTCCCTGCCTGCCCTTGAAGAGTCACTTTGCACCGGTGCTAAACATAAAATTAGATTGCAAGCTCTTGTGTGCAAGGACTTTATGTCTTTATAGGGTTTTATGTTTTTCAACAGCAGCTCGGCCGCACATTTGTCGTGGTACTGGGTGGGGGGCAGGTCACCTACTTATAGTGACCTCAGGGGCCCCCAGTCTGGCTGGGGGGCTGGCAGAGGCTGGCACTGGCATTACATGGCATCAAATTAAAGCTACAGGCTCTAGTTATATATGACCCCATTTGACCTTGAATTTTTTCACCTGGAACAAACGTGACCCCTACTCAGGATTCACATTATAGGTAACTGAAAGCTCTGTATACCCAGCATCTCTACCTGCCCGGACCTCGAGGCCCCCTATACATGCACCCTATACACCCGATAAGGAGCTCCATAATACTGGTGTACAATGGGGTGTTACACATACCCTAATACACAAATACTGGGGACACTGACCCTTCACCTCCTCCTAATACACAGGAACCGGGATACGGACCTCTCCCTTCCTCCTAATACATAGACACCGGGACACGGACCTCTCACCGCCTCCTAATACACAGACACCGGGACACGGACCTCTCACCGCCTCCTAATACACAGACACCGGGACACGGACCTCTCACCGCCTCCTAATACACAGACACGGACCTCTCACTTCCTCCTAATACACAGACACCAGGACACGGACCTCTCACCTCCTCCTAATACACAGACCTCTCACCTCCTCCTAATACACAGACACCAGGACACGGACCTCTCACCTCCTCCTAATACACAGACACGGACCTCTCACTGCCTCCTAATACACAGACACCAGGACACGGACCTCTCACCTCCTCCTAATACACAGACACCGGACACGGACCTCTCACCGCCTCCTAATACACAGACACCGGACACGGACCTCTCACCTCCTCCTAATACACAGACACCGGGACACGGACCTCTCACCGCCTCCTAATACACAGACACCGGGACACGGACCTCTCACCGCCTCCTAATACACAGACACCGGACACGGACCTCTCACTTCCTCCTAATACACAGGAACCGGGACACGGACCTCTCACCGCCTCCTAATACGCAGACACCGGGACACGGACCTCTCACCTCCTCCTAATACACAGACACCGGGACACGGACCTCTCACCGCCTCCTAATACACAGACACCGGACACGGACCTCTCACCTCTTCCTAATACACAGGAACCGGGACACGGACCTCTCACCTCCTCCTAATACACAGACACCGGGACACGGACCCCTCACCTCTTCCTAATACACAGGAACCGGGACACGGACCTCTCACCTCCTCCTAATACACAGACACCGGGACACGGACCTCTCACCTCTTCCTAATACATAGATACAGGGACACGGCCCTCTCACCTCCTCCTAATACACAGACACCGGGACACGGACCTCTCACCTCATCCTAATACACAGACACCGGGACACGGACCTCTCACCTCTTCCTAATACACAGGAACCGGGACATGGACCTCTCACCTCCTCCTAATACACAGACACGGGGATACGGACCTCTCACCTACTCCTAATACACAGACAACATGACACAGACCTCTCACCGCCTCCTAATACACAGGAACCGGGACATGGACCTCTCACCGCCTCCTAATACACAGACACCGGGACACGGACCTCTCACCTCTTCCTAATACACAGGAACCGGGACATGGACCTCTCACCTCCTCCTAATACACAGGAACCGGGACATGGACCTCTCACCTCTTCCTAATACACAGACACCAGGACATGTACCTCTCACCTCCTCCTAAAACACAGACACCAGGACACAGACCCCTCACCTCTTCCTAAAACACAGACACCAGGACACGGACCTCTCACCTCCTCCTAATACACAGACACCAGGACACGGACCTCTCACCTCCTCCTAATACACAGACACCGGGACACGGACCTCTCACCTCCTCCTAATACACAGACACCAGGACACGGACCTCTCACCTCCTCCTAATACACAGGAACCGGGACACAGACCTCTCACCGCCTCCTAATACACAGACACCGGGACACAGACCTCTCACCTCCTCCTAATACACAGACACTGGGACACGGACCTCTCACCTCATCCTAATACACAGACACCGAGACACGGACCTCTCACCTCCTCCTAATACACAGACACCGGGACACAGACCTCTCACCTCCTCCTAATACACAGACACCGAGACACGGACCTCTCACCTCCTCCTAATACACAGACACCAGGACACGGACCTCTCACCTCATCCTAATACACAGACACCGGGACACGGACCTCTCACCGCCTCCTAATACACAGACACCAGGACACAGACCTCTCACCTCCTCCTAATACACAGACACGGGGACACTGACCTCTCACCTCCTCCTAATACACAGACACCAGGACACGGACCTCTCACCTCCTCCTAATACACAGACACCGGGACACGGACCTCTCACCTCCTCCTAATACACAGACACCGGGACACAGACCTCTCACCTCCTCCTAATACACAGACACCAGGATGCTGACCTCTCACCTCCTCCTAATACAAGAATACTGGGGACATGGACCCCTCAGCCTACTCCTAATACACAGATAGTGGGATACATACCATTCACCTGGTCCTAATTCACAGACACCAGGACATGGACCTCTCACCTGATCATAATACACAGACACCAGGACATGGACCTCTCACCTGATCCTAATACACAGACCCCGGGACACGGACCTCTCAGCTGATCCTAATACAGAGACACCAGGTCAAGGATCTTTCATCTCCTCCTAATACACAGACACCATGACATGGACCCCTCGCCTCCTCCTAATACACAGACACCAGGACATGGACCCCTCGCCTCCTCCTAATACACAGACACCAGGACATGGACCCCTCGCCTCCTCCTAATACACAGACACCAGGACATGGACCCCTCGCCTCCTCCTAATACACAGACACCAGGACATGGACCCCTAACCTCCTACTAATGCACAGACACCGGGACACAGACCTCTCACCTCCTCCTAATACACAGACACCAGGACACGGACCTCTCACCTGGTCCTAATACACAAACACCAGGATACAGACCACTAACCTCCTCCTAATTCACAGACACTGGGAATTTCCCCCTCCTCTCCTCCTAATATACAGACACAAGGACACTGACCGCTCACCTCCTCCTAATACAAATATACTGGGGCTATGGACCCCTTAGCCTACTCCTAATACACAGATACTGGGATACAGACCTCTCACCTGATCCTAATACACAGACACCGGGATACAGACCTCTCACCTCCTCCTAATACACAGATACTGGGATACAGACCTCTCACCTCCTCCTAATACACAGATACAGGGATAAAGACCTCTCACCTCCTCCTAATACACAACCAGTGCACAGAGCTCTCACCTCCACCTAATAAACAGACACCAGGACACGCACCTCTCTCCTCCTCCTAATACACAGACATCATGACACTGACCTCTCACCCCTCCTAATACACAGACATAAGGACACGGACCTCACATTGTATTAAAAATAAAAAAGGCAATTAAGAATTATACTTCTGACCCTGCCATCCTTCTACAGGGATATCAGTAGAATATTTTCCCACAACGCCTTTGGAAATAATCCCATTGTGGCCCCCACCACCTTCCCACTGATAGACCACTAAAATCCACCTCTCCTTAACACCACATTCTACACCATAAAGTCACCAGGACCACGTACGTTACACCATCCCTCAACCCAAAGATGCAGCAAGGTCATACGATCCTCTTGCAACCAATTCCAAAATGTTCCCAATGTCCTTTGTTAAACCAATGGTACGTTTCCAAATCTAGAACTGTTTATTTTTTACCAAAAATGAATAACCAAAACTTAATTTTTTCATAATTTCTAATATCGACCTCTACACGCCAACCATTGCTCCAAATTCCAGATTGGCGGAATAAGTAGGACCCCAACGACTGATTCAGCAGACGTCGTCGCACATCCCGACTCACCTCTACAACCCAACGGTGGAAATCGAGCAAAAAAAAAAAAAAAAAAAGGAAAGTCGGGTCCGCTTACCTAAAAGCATTCTTGATTACGTCTTGTCGTGTTGGCGAGCTAAAATCGCCGATCTGATTGAGCCCTCGCGTACACAGGTCCTCCAAGCCGGGCTTTGATGGAGAGGCGACCGGCCTCTGATTCGTTCACCTTCCAAAATGATACACTTATACCTCAATTAAAACCGTAATGCTTCAGTGATCTCTGCCAGCAGTAGACAGTCTGCACTCTCTCCGCAGCCACTGGCCCGTTCTTTAACCCAATGATCGAGCGCAGATGGGGAATTCACCCAGTGTAGTCTCTTCTAGCTCAGAGCTGTGCAATCCAAAAGATGTATTAACATACAGATCGGGTGGGAGGTCTGAGAGGGGGGCGTAGGGAAAGAGAGAAGTCTCAGCACTCTCTTACTCCTCTCTCATCCTGATGCCTTCACCCACATCACTTTGGGAGTTGCGTTACCATTCGGAATCAGGTAATTTTACTTTTCGATTGTAAGCTCCTTGGCTCGCTCTTGTTGTAACCTATATCTTGTTATGAATGTAACATTTGCTTAAAATTTGTAATTTATACTTAATATATACCATAATTTATTAAATGAATTAATTTGAATTCCTCCAAATATTTGTAAGATATACACACACATAATTATTACTTTAAAATGAAATATTTTAATTCATTTTTGCAATATTTGCTTAATTTTTTTAAGGTATACTATCAAAGATGTATTTAGTGAATTATTAATTAATTTGTGATTTATCTAAAAATATTTTTTAAGATATATACACAATACTATTTAATTCATTAATAACTGCAATATTTGCCTAAAATGTGTTATTTCTCTAAAAAGATATTCTTAAAGATAGTCACACCCAATCAATAAATCAATATTAATTCCTGTAATATGTATTAGTGTATTACTTCTCTAAAAATACATTCTTAAAGATATGTAAACACATAATCTTTTTATATAATTTCCTCTAATATTTCTTAAACTTTATTATTATACACTTTTAAAGACATTCACACACATATGTAATCAATGAATGAATATTAATTCCTGTAATATTTATTTAGATTTTGTGATTTCTCTAAAAAAATAGTAACTTTTTTAAGATGTGCACACAAAGAAATGTTCAATTAATTCATGTACCGGTAATTGTACTTAATTTTTGTGATTTATCTAAAATATTTATTTTTAAGATATACACACAAATAATTATTCAATTAATATTAAATAATCAAACACATTTTTGTAATATTTGCTTAAAGCTTGTGATTTCTCTAATAACATAATTTTAACAAATTATTTGACTATTCATATTGAAAAATTCTTTTTTTTATATATTTTCCACAAGATTTACAAATGTATATGTTATTATTATTTAGAGAGGGTCCAGCAAAGAAATTGGATCCAGTAGGGAGTTCAAATTATAATTTATAAAGAAATATACAGACAATACAATGAAATAAGGTATAAGGTAATCTAATGCAACAGAGCTTACAATCTATAAATGCACAAGACTTATGGCATCCCAAAATTAAATATAATTATAGAAAATAATTTAGTGTCTCTGATCCTTAGAGCTTGAAAAAAAATAGAAAAATAAATAATAAATATTCTGAGAAATATCACCTCTATTTTTTTTTGTTGTTTTCTGTATATTATTTAAAATATCTATATTGTTATAGTTTAAAACATTATATCTTATTCAAATAAAATACATATGATGAAAAATATAATTTAAAATAAAAATAGCAATTTTGTTCTAAAAGCATGAAATGTTGATTTTTGTTTATTATGATTTTTTATTTGATTAATTATGACCATCTCTGCTGGGTGGAAATACTATGTAACTATTAGTTTCTCCTCCAATAAGCCATTTTTAATTTAATTTAATTTTTTTAATAGGGATATGGTTTAATGTCAGGGCTCTCACTAGTTAGTATATTTAATTTTGTCTTGTGCATTTATATATAGATTGTCAGCTCTGTTGCATTTGATTGCCTGACATCTTATTGTATTATATATCTTTCTGTATACTTTATAATTTGAACTTTTATACCAAATTTCTTTACTGGGCTCTCTAAAGTGTAATAATTACCGTAAATAAACATTTGTAATTTTTGTGCAAAATATTGGAATAATAATAATATTTTAGTATCAATTCCCATTTCTTATGTTATTTCAAGGGGAACAGATATTTGTACATGTGAAAAACGGTTTTAAGGAATAACATAGAGATTGGGTAGATCAAGTGAGAAACCTCTATTTTAGTGTTTACCGCTTGACGCTCATGCCTTGTCAAATCCTCTTTATCTACTGCCTTCCAAGCTGGACAGATTAGATAACAAAACACTATAGACATAAATTAGATAGACACTTGGAAAGGGACAGGCTGGTGAAAGGGTTTATTCAATTTAAATTAGGTTTATAAGCCAAACGATCAGCCCTGGGAATCCCACGTTAATTTAACTGAATTTCACAGCAGATAAGAATATTTTATTCCACCCACAGCCCCGGTATAATCCCTGCCTTTATATTATAGATAGGATTTATGATTATGTCAACATCATGGCCTATATTCACTAAGGTAAGAGCTAAGAAAAATATCTGGCATAGTCTATGAAGTCTTTTTAGTGGAGTAGTGGAGAAATGGTGGTCCAGTGGTTAGGATCCGGTGCTTTCACTACTGCGACCTGGGTTCAATTCCAGTCAGGGAATCAAGAGGTCACACCACCCTAAAGCCAAGCAGTGTTGGGCCTGGTCTGTATTTGGATGGGAGACCACCTAGGAATACCAGGAGCTGTATGCGGTGGCCCACTGGAGAGGTAGCTCGCAACCCACTCCCTCCTCTACCATGAATACCAAGATTTTTTAGGATATTATTTAATAGCATGCAAATCTGCCTCTATGTTGTGTTATCCATTTTATTCTGAAGTAAATCAATCCTGGGAAATCTTGTGTGTTTGTATTTATATGTAAATCAGTGGCTCACTCATATCACTCTGTAGTGGCTAAGATAGAGACCTCAAATGTTATCTGGCAGTCAGGACCCCGCTCCCACCCGTGTAAAGTACTCTGAGGCCGAACATTATCATACTGAACCACATGTTTTCATACTGTGCTGCACATTAACATACTGAGACGCACATTGTCGTACTGAGCCTCACATCATCCTGAGCCGCACATTAACATACCAAGCTGCAAATTATCATACTGAGCTGCACATGAACATACTGAGCAGCACATGAACATACTGAGCAGCACATTATCATACTGAGCCGCACATTATCATACTGATCTGCACATTATCATACTGAGACCCACATTATCATACGGATCTGCACAATATCATACTGAGCCTCACATTATCATACTGAGCCGCACATTATCATACTGAGCCGCACATTATCATACTGATCTGCACATTATCATACTGAGACCCACATTATCATACTGATCTGCACAATATCATACTGAGTTAACATTAACATACTGAGCCGCAACTTAACATACTGAGCTGCATATTATCATACTGAGCTGCATATTATCATACTGAGCCACAGAGTATCATACTGAGCAGCACATT
This sequence comes from Discoglossus pictus, assembly GCA_027410445.1. Lineage (NCBI taxonomy): Eukaryota > Metazoa > Chordata > Amphibia > Anura > Alytidae > Discoglossus > Discoglossus pictus. The sequence goes on from CM050174.1 coordinate 30,910,775, forward strand.
ATCATACTGAGCCGCACATAAACATACTGAGCCGCATATTATCATACTGAGCTGCATATTATCATACTGAGCCGCATAGTATCATACTGAGCCGCACATTACCATACTGAGCCGCACATTATCATACCGGAGCCATAACATAAATTCTAAATATTTACTGTAGAAAAAAACTACTAGTACAATTTATAGCCAAGTTGTTATGCTCTTTAACAGTAAATAAACTTCCCGTTCGTTTCTCTTTAACTGTTTAATTTATGGTTAAGCAGGATTCCCCCATTTGCAGATAAGTTCCATTTTAGGGGTGGGGAAGATAAGATGGGCTTCATAATGAAACCAATATTTTTGGTGTCAACTATCTGGAATGTGCATGATGTTATATATTAAATGAGAATGTTTTTTTTAAGTACAGTAGATAGGGGAATGGGTATATTAGGCACAACTAGCCTGCAGTCATATCCTGTGATTATACTACAAATATGGGACACCGATCCATTTCTTAATATTATTATTTTATGATCTGCTACTTTCTAAGAGGGTGTGTCCTTGAAAAAAAAATAGCCTTTCCATTAGTACTGAGGAACGCTCTTGCAATTTCATCTGCCACACTTCCAATGTACAGATAGAAGGTTTCTTTACATTCAACGTCAGCATAAACCAAAATGGTAGATTCCACCGAAGCATAATTAGGTTGTAAATTAACGGCTGTGTTGTTTTTTTGTTTTATGTCTGTTTTCCATTATGGTATATATAATATATAATCATAGCACTAACCATTACCACCACTGCTGGAAGGCAGATTGCTGACTTATTTCCTGTTTTTGAGTGTGGCCGTCTCATTTGTATGGCAGGAATCTCAGTGGTACCAGCCCACGTGCCAGCGATACCACACATTATGGAGGCCCACAGTTGGTACAGAAGCGCTTTGGCGTTACGAGATGGCTGGACAATTGAGAGAAATGAAAAGGCCGCTGCTAAAGTGGCGACTGGAAGAGAGCAGGGCTATAATCCTGATAATTACCCTACACATATTACCCTCTCCTTCTTGGCAGAGCTGGGGTCTGATAATTTCAGGCATTAAGCAGCAGGGAGTATACAGAAAATGCTCAAAAACAGCACAAAAGGATTATTTTCCTAAATGCAGGAGCGAGGGGGGGGGGGGGATGCTCTGCTTCTGCGCACACGTACATCTCGTGTCTGTCAATCTGCAAGAGGGAGGATCTTGGGCCATATTAGTGCAACCATCTTTATAAAGTTTCCTATATTAAAATAACATTTTCAGCTAAAATAATTAAAAAATATATGTTTTTTTTATTTTTTTTACAATTTTACTCGTTATTTATATCATCACAGGCCTAGGCAGAAAAGTAGGCCGAAGCTGAACAATTTTCATTGAAATCATCATTACTGTAGCGCACGATGATGACATCACAGGCATAGGCAGAAATGTAGGCCAAAGCTGAAGATTTTTTATTTTTACATTGAAATTGTCATTACTGTAGCGCACGGTGATGACATCACAGGCCTAGGCAGAAATGTAGGCCAAAGCTGAAGATTTTTTATTTTTACATTGAAATCGTCATTATTGTAGCGCACGATGATGACATCACAGGCCTAGGCTGAAATGTTTTTCTGTCAGATATAGCTAAAACATTTAAAATTATGTTTTCTTTACAGCCTTGCTCTGAATTTCTAATAAAGAGCAAGTGTGGCAGAGAATGTGACATCAAAGGCCTTGACAGAAAAGTACGCTAACGCTTAATTATAAAAATTTGCCACACCCATTTTTATGGTCAATTCTTCTGTCAGATATTATTACAAGATTACAATTTTTTTGCTCTCTATGTATATATCACATATATAGTTGTGAGCAAGCGGGAGCCCTCGCGAAGCGAAGCAAGGGCCGCAGTTGCTGGCATGGAGCTCCTTGCCAGCAACTGCGGACCTCGCAAAATTTAAGTAGTTACGAAAGCAAAATACGAGACACGTTACGACCCATTACGACCTTGCAAAAATCGTCCGAAACCCGCGCACATGAAAACATGAAAAACACAAGAAATACACACAAGAAATACATAAAAAGCTTACCTACAGCAAGGTGGGGGCACCCAGGACCTCGAGAACTAAAGTTACACTTCAATTTACTCCAAATAAAAGAGTTTAGACACTCAAAAAAAAACCTAAGCGAGAGAAAAAATGGCTGCCGAAAAAAACGAAAACGAGGCTACAGAAGTCTAAAGACGCAAAACACAACCAAACACCTACGGATTTCCCTAAAAAGACGGACGAGATTCAAAAACAAGGACGCAACCTGCGCGACCCCAAAAACATTACAAACACAATAAATACACACAACAAACACATACAAAGCTTACTCACAGCAAGGAGGGGGGGCACCCAGGTTCTCTGAAAGGGAAGTTACACCTCAATTTAACTCCAAATTTCGGAGTTTAGACACCCGAAAATCACCTAAGCGAGAGACAAAATGGCCACCGAACAAAACGAAAACGAGGCTAAAGGACCCTAAACACGCAAAACACCACCAAACAGCTACGCATATTCCGAAAAAGTCGGACGACATCCGAAACGAAGCACGCAAAATCAGCCACAGCTGCGTACCACACATTAGCCGCCATTTTAGAACACTAACTTATACAATCCGGAAGTACACAGCTACCCTAACGGATTTGCCTCGCGCACGCCCCCTATTACACTGCACACATTCATGACGCGTACACCGCAGCTCCACAGCACTGAAAACACACATTGTATGCTGCCGCAACATCAAAACAGATCGTCAGCTCTTCAACACAATGCTTCCTGCATATATTACTTCACAATAGGTAAAGTATATTAATTTATTAATGTATTATTTATTTCATTCCCATCACCAAACAGCATTAGCTCACTTACAATTTCATTGCCGTCATTTTTTGACGGCCAATATTCTAGTGTATATATATATATATATATATATATATAGATAGATAGATAGATAGATATATTTATTTGTAATATGTAAATATATATATTTATTGATAATAAATATGTGTATATATATATATATATATATATATATGACAGGATATCTTTATAAGTATGGCACAGGTTGATGACATCACAGGCCTAGGCAGAAGAGCTAATATATAAAGTTTGACGCTCTCTGATATGTTATTTATTTTATTGTGAGATATAATGTTAATTATTTTTTTACAAGATTACCCTATATGTGTATAAAAAACTGCATATCTTTATAAATGTGTCACAGGATAATGATATCACAGGTCAGACTGAAAAGTAAGCCGAATGCCACAATATTTGGGAATGTTTATGAAAAATATATGAAATTGTCTTACAAGTATGTTTTGTTTTAAAGGGTACGTCTACCACCAATGCCCTAATGTTATTTCGGCTGGTATCTGAAGACCCGCAGATAGTTCCAGATGGGTTAAACGGACGAGGAGATGCAGTGAGGGGTTGGCTGCTCTTTCCTCCGCTCCCTTCCTCCTTCAATCCACAGGGTCAAGAACAAAAAATCAGCATCTCCTCAAAATCCTTTAAAGGTATATGAAAGTGAGCTGGGTTATTAATGCATTTGATAGAGGAGAATTTAGAATTTATAATAAAATAGCTTGCATGAAAAAATTCTGAAGAAAACAGTTAAATCGTTAGTCTAAAGTTTGCTGAATTTCTTGCTTTTGCAAACGGTTTTCTCTCAATGTTGACACCCCCTGAAATTCCCAGGGATAATTAGCATAACTTATACAATGTTTCTTTTTGGCCTGGGGATTGTGCAGCACCTGTAGTTTGCACTACTGTGGAAAGTCACATGACACTTTACTTTCCTTTAGCCAATCAGCATGCACATGTGCTGCATATTGGATATCTCATTAAAAATTGGATATCCAATATGACAATCTCAGTTGCTGGGGGTGTCTACATCACCCCCAGCAAATTTATTTTATTTTCTGCAAAAAAATGTAGCATTTTTTCATGCTAACATTTTTTGCTAGGTGGGTTATGATGCATTCTACAGGATGCATTCATAACCCACCTGACTTACATATACCTTTAAGACACAGGCTCTGAAATGCACCAAATAAAATAATCACACCCAAAATGATTTGTGTTGTTCTAAAATATGAGAGCACATCTGCATATTAGAGATTCAGTGAATACGCTGTCTACAAACTTATATTAGAGTTTTTCTGTAAACAACAAAAATGTGAAAAATGACTAAAATAAAAAGATTTATTAGGTGCATATATCTGTGAATCAAAATGCTGCATATTATATGAACTCTGTCTAAAATGTTATACATTATATACGGTACATATCTGTGGATACATATTTATCATTTTATATCTATCTATATATCAATATATGTACACAGTGCCTTGCAGAAGTATTCACCCCCCCTTGGCATTTTTCGTGTTTTGTTGCCTCACAACCTGGAATTAACATGGATTGTTTGAGGATTTGCATCATGTAATTTACAGAACATGCCCACAACTTTGAAGATGTTTTTTTATTATTGTGAAACAAACAACAAATAGGACAAAATAACAGAAAAGGTCAATGTGCATAACTATTCACCCCCCTAAAGTCATACTTTGTAGAGCCACCTTTTGCGCCTATCACAGCTCCAAGTCGCTTTGGATAAGTCTCTATGAGCTTGCCACATCTTACCACTGGGTTTTTTGCCCACTCCTCCTTGCAAAACTGCTCCAGCTCCTTCAAGTTGGATGGTTTGCACTTGTGAACAGCAATCTTTAAGTCTGACCACAGATTTTCTATTGGATTGAGGTCTGGGCTGTGACTCGGCCATTCCAACACATTTACATGTTTCCCCTTAAACCACTCAAGTGTTGCTTTAGCCGTGTGTTTGGGGTCATTGTCCTGCTGGAAGGTGAACCTCCGTCCTAGCCTCAAATCAAGAATATCCCTGTATTTATCACCATCCATCTTTCCCTCAACTCTGACCAGTTTCCCAGTCCCGGCTGCTGAAAAACCTCCCCACAGCATGATGCTGCCACCGCCATGTTTCACTGTGGGGATGGTGCTCTTTGGGTGATGTGATGTGTTGGGTTTGCGCCAGACATAGAGTTTTCTTTGATGGTCGAAAAGTTCCATTTTAGTCTCATCAGACCAGAACACCTTCCTTCATACATTTTGGGAGTCTCCCACATGCCATTTTGTTTTTTGCTGAAAGTAATGGCTTTCTTCTGGCCACTCTGCTATAAAGCCCAACTCTATGGAGCGTGCAGCTTTTTGTCGTCCTATGTACAGATACTCCAGTCTCTGCTGTGGATCTCTGCAGCTCCTCCAGGGTTACCTTAGGTCTCTGTGCTGTCTCTCTGATTTATGCCCTCCTTGCCCGGTCCTTGAGTTTTGGTGGGCGGCCGTCTCTTGGCAGGTTTGCTGTTGTGCCATGTTCTTTCCATTTGGTTATGATAGATTTGATGGTGCTCCTGGGGATCATCAAAGATTTGGATATTTTTTTTATAACCTAACCCTGACTTGTACTTCTCAAAAACATTGTCCCTTACTTGTTTGGAGAGTTCCTTGGTCTTCATAGCAGTGTTTGGTTAGTGGTGCCTCTTGCTTAGGTGTTGCAGCCTTTCAAAAAAGGTGTGTATATGTAATGACAGATCATGTGACACTTAGATAGCACACAGGTGGACATCATCTCACTAATTATGTGACTTCTGAAGGTAAGTGGTTGCACCAGTGCTTTTTATGCGCTTCATAACAAAGGGGGTGAATACATACGCACATGCCACATTTCTGTTTTCTATTTCTAAAAAATAGTTTTATGTATATATTTTTCTCATTTCACTTCACCAACTTAGACTATTGTGTTCTGATCCACCACATAAAATTAATATTAACAAAACATTGAACTTAAGGCTGTAATGTAACAAAATAGGTAAAAAGTCAAAGGGGGTGAATACTTTTGCAAGGCACTGTATATAGTTAGAAAGATAGATAGATAGGTGTATAGGTGTAAATAAATACACTGTGAGTTTTTTTTAAATATATTGTATATTTATCAGACACATTTATATGTATTCTTACATTTATTTATAAAATACTATTGTAATATTGAGGCGGAACAAATGCAAATGTATATTAATAAAAATCCATTTTTACATATATCTTGTATAATTATAATTTTGCAGTTACAAGAGGTTAGTGCTTGACACTACATAATATAAATAAAAATAAAGCTAAAAATAGTACAAGTTTAATAAATGTATCATAAAAAGCAAAAACGACTCCATTACTAATTAGCCTTAGATATTGTGGAGTGTTTTAAATGTATACTAATTAGCCTTGCAAGGTGTATTTAATAAATGGAATCCGATAGATAGATAGATAGATAGATAGATAGATAGATAGATAGATAGATAGATATATGGATAGATAGATAGATAGATAGATAGATAGATAGATAGATAGAAGGACATGGAGATAGATAGATAGATAGAAGGACATGGAGATAGATAGATAGACAGATAGATAGATAGATAGATAGATAGATAGATAGATAGATAGATAGATAGATAGATAGATAGATGGACATGGAGATAGATAGATAGAAGGACATGGAGATAGATAGATAGATAGATAGATAGATAGATAGATAGATAGATAGATAGATAGATAGATAGATAGATAGATAGATAGAAGGACATGGAGATAGATAGATAGATAGATAGATAGATAGATAGATAGATAGATGGACATGGAGATAGATAGATAGAAGGACATGGAGATAGATAGATAGATAGATAGATAGATAGATAGATAGATAGATAGATAGATAGATAGATAGATAGAAGGACATGGAGATAGATAGATAGATAGATAGATAGATAGATAGATAGAAGGACATGGAGATAGATAGATAGATAGATAGATAGATAGATAGATAGATAGATAGAAGGACATGGAGATAGATAGGTAGATAGATAGATAGATAGATAGATAGATAGATAGATAGATAGAAGGACATGGAGATAGATAGATATATAGATAGATAGATAGATAGATAGATAGATAGAAGGACATGGAGATAGATAGATAGATAGATAGATAGATAGATAGATAGATAGATAGATAGATAGATAGATAGACATGTTTATTGTCCTGTTCTCTCAGTGTAATTTCCTCTCTTTCCATATTGACTAATTCTTCCTACAGATAATTTGCTGAAATCCCACTCTGTGTTGTGTCAGTCACAGCCGGGGGCACCCAGGTGTCCGGGCCCTTCACATGTAGGATTCCTTTAATTGACTGCAGCCTCATCTCAATGATACCCCCCCCCCCCCCTCACACACACACACGCTCTCGCTGTGGTCCCTATAGAGTATTGTGGGGTCACCTTGCAAAGAGCCATGATCATCTATTATATGCATCACTGGGATCCATTCATTGCAGAACAATAGACGTTACAGATCATTAAATAGCATTCAATGGAGTGTCTGGTCTCCCAGATATCACATTCTGTGAGCAAAACCAATAGGCCTAATGGATCAATACATTATAGGCAGCTCTGGGAGACTGTTCAATGTATCCACTACCTCTTCTCACATACTCTAAGTCCTTTGAAGGACTAGTCTTGATAATGGGCACAATTTGTATTTTTTTAGATTAAATACTAAATGCAATTATTCTTTACTGGTGGAGGCATTGCTTTATTTGCTTACTTGATTTGTCACCTGGGAGTGTGATTCTATTATATGTTTTGTTGAAAGGCTTTCAACAGACCTGAATGGAAATCATATCTGAATCCAAAGTTCATTCCAAAAGAAAAAATCAGGCGAAGAAAATTAAATGAAATGCCAGTAAATAATTAAAGCATGGAACATTTAAGTTGATTGTGATTTAAACAAAAAATGATTATTATGATTAAAACAGTTATTTTCAGTTTAAGGTTTCTCACAAAAGAACATTTTTTTTTTTAAATGACAGTATATTATAAAGTTGTTTATGCTGATTTTCACTACTCACAAGTTATGAAAGATGTACTATTACATTTCTGTAATAAACATGTGGTTAATTTAAAAGAAGTGGACACTGAGTAAAATTAATACCAAGGGGGGATAAGCAAAAAAAAGCAATGGGGAGGGAGAGGAGAGAAATGGTGGATAAGAGGGATATGAAAGCGAGAGCAGGACATGTGGATAAGAAAGAGATATAGAAGGACATGGGAGATAAGAGAGAGTAAGGAATGGGATAAGAGGGAGATCTTAGGAAAAAGGGGATATAAGAAAGGATGGATTGGGAGATAAAAGAGACATGATGAACTGGGGGATGAGAGAGAAGGGAATGGGGATAAGAGATAGAGATAGGAGGAAATAAAGGATAAGAGAGAGATAAGAGGAAACAGAGGATAAGACAGAGATAGGAGGAAATAGGGCATATGAGAGGAAATAGGGGATAAAATAAGGAATGGAATGGGGGATAACAGAGAGAAAGGATGAAATGGGGGATGAGAGAGAAAGGATGAAATTGGGGATAACAGAGAGAAAGGATGAAATGGGGGATGAGAGAGAAAGGATGAAATGGGGGATAACAGAGAGAAAGGATGAAATGGGGGATGAGAGAGAAAGGATGAAATGGGGGATAACAGAGAGAAAGGATGAAATGGGGGATGAGAGAGAAAGGATGAAATGGGGGATGAGAGAGAAAGGATGAAATGGGGGATGAGAGAGAAAGGATGAAATGGGGGATAACAGAGAGAAAGGATGAAATGGGGGATGAGAGAGAAAGGATGAAATGGGGGATAACAGAGAGAAAGTATGAAATGGGGGATAACAGAGAGAAAGGATGAAATGGGGGATAACAGAGAGAAAGGATGAAATGGGGGATGAGAGAGAAAGGATGAAATGGGGGATAACAGAGAGAAAGGATGAAATGGGGGATAACAGAGAGAAAGGATGAAATGGGGGATGAGAGAGAAAGGATGAAATGGGGGATAACAGAGAGAAAGGATGAAATGGGGGATACGAGAGAGAAAGGATGAAATGGGGGATAAGAGAGAAAGGATGAAATGGGGGATAAGAGAGAAAGGATGAAATGGGGGATGAGAGAGAAAGGATGAAATGGGGGATGAGAGAGAAAGGATGAAATGGGGGATAAGAGAGAGAAAGGATGAAATGGGGATAAGAGAGAAAGGATGAAATGGGGGATAAGAGAGAAAGGATGAAATGGGGGATAAGAGAGAAAGGATGAAATGGGGTATAAGAGAGAAAGGATGAAATGGGGGATGAGAGAGAAAGGATGAAATGGGGGATGAGAGAGAAAGGATGAAATGGGGGATAAGAGAGAAAGGATGAAATGGGGGATAAGAGAGAAAAGGGAATGGGCAAAAGAGTGAGATAGGAGAAAATAAGGGATATGGGGGAATCTGAGGAAATATAGGATAAGAGAGAGAGAGAAGGGAGTGGAGTATAAGGTAGAGAGACATATCAATAACTGGAAGATAAAAAGGAGCTAAGGAAATAAGGAATAAGACAAGAGATAGCAAGAGATGGGGATAGGGAGTGGGAGATAAGATGGAGAGACAGAGGGGGAAATGGGGGATATTAGAGAGAAGGGCATGTGGATATGAGAGAAATAGGAAGAAATGGGGGATATGTGAGATACAGGAGGAAATGGGGGATAAGAGAGAGAAGGGAATGGGGGATAAGAGATAGAGATAGGAGGAAATAAAGGATAAGAGAGAGATAAGAGGAAACAGAGGATAAGACAGAGATAGAATGAAATGGGGCATATGAGAGATCGGAGGAAATAGGGGATAAAATAAGGAATGGAATTGGGGATAACAGAGAGAAAGGGTGAAATGGGGGATAAGAGAGAAAAGGGAATGGGCAAAAGAGTGAGATAGGAGAAAATAATGGATATGGGGGAATCTGAGGAAATATAGGATAAGAGAGAGAGAGAAGGGAGTGGAGTATAAGGTAGAGAGACATATCAATATACAGGAGGAAATAAGAGGGAGATCTTAGGAAATAGGTGTTATGAAAAGGAATGGAGTTGGGGATAAGAGATACATGATGAACTGGGAGAGAGAGAAGGGAATGGGGATAAGAGATAGAGATAGGACGAAATGTGTGATATGAGAGATAAGAGAATGGAATGGGGGATGAGAGAGAGGATGACATGGGACATAAGAGTGAGATAGGAGAGAATGGGGCTATAGGAGATTGGAGGGAATATGGTTATAAGAGAGAGAGAGAAGTGACTGGGGATAAGAGAGAGAGAGAAATATCAGGAATTGGAAGATAAAAAAGAGAAGGAAATATGGGATAAGAAAGAAGGGAATAGTAGATAAGATGGAGAGACAGAGAATGACATTGGGGAGAAGGCAGAGGAGGAAATGGGGGATAATGGAGAGAAGGAATGGGGATATGAGAGAATAGGAAGAAACGGGGGATATGAGAGATTTAGGAGGAAATGGGGGAAATACGATATAGGAGGAAATGGGCAAAAGAGAGAGACGGGAATGGGAAATAGGAGACATAGAGAGAATGAAGGACATGGGGTATAAGAGAGAGAGAGAGAAAACAGAATGGGGGTATGCAAGATTAGACGATATGGGCTATAAGAGAGAGAACAGAATAGGGGGATAAGAGAGAGATATGAGGAAATGGGGGACAAAAGAGAGGGAAGAGAATGGGAGATATCAGAGTTCTTAGGAAATGGTGGCTAATTAAAGAGAAGGAAATGGGGATGAGAAAGAGAGGAGAAATGGGGGGAAAGAAAGAGATAGAAGGAAATGGGGGATAAGAGAAAGAGTAATAGGAGGACATGGAAAATACGAGAGAAATAGGAGCAAATAGGGGATAATAAAGAGTATAAACAGAATAAACTAAATAAGGGACCTCGGAAAGAGAGATAGGAGGAAATGGGTAAGAGATAGATAAGGGTATAGATGACAGAGAGAGAGAGCAAGAGAGAGAGAGAGAGAAAGAAAGAGAAGAGGCAATGGTTGATAACAGGAGAAAAAGAGGGACGAGATATAAGATGAGGAAATAAGAGCAGAGAGAGGATAAAAAGAGAGAAAATCTGACGGTGATAAATAAAATATTGACCCCTCTAACTAGCACTCAGCCCTAGGCCCCAGCCTTATTGTCATTTTGGCAAAGGAAGCTAACTGAAGATTTACATTTTCACTGGAGCTTTTGTGAATCATTATTATTAGAAAAAATATCAATTATAAAAAACAATTCTAACACCCTGTAATTTCTCTCACTGAAAGGGTTAAACAAACAAACAAACAAACAATAAAGCAATCAGCTAGTCTGTACTTTTGTAGCCATGCACATTCACATAGCGCAGTAGCAGCTGGTCTTAGACGGATGAGCAGAGTCGTCTCCGAGAGGCATCGGCCGACTGCGAAGAGTTGTGGTTCCGTCCTCTGTCCGTGGGGAGCTATCTCCACTCATTTACCCCAGAGAGACGTATTGACTGCTCCCTGCGCTATCTCCCATTTCATTTTCAATTAGCCACAAGGCAATCTCGCTCTGAAACAATGCTAATGTTGTTTAAGCCTCTTCGGCTGAAAATCGATGCATCTGTTAGAGTCGCTTCGCTTGAGAAAATACACAGCTCTGATTGGGTGAGGCCCAGCAATAGGAAAATACCAAAACATTCACTTTTTTTAAATACACTTCTTTGTATAATAGTTTGGGGGGTTTGTTCTATTTCTCTATCTAGCTCTCTTTGCATATATGTCCCTACTGTTTATAGAATCCAATATATCATTAATTTATATACACCTCTATCTTGTCATGGTTAGGGGGCTTACGTACCTCAATGAAGCTGTGAGTTATACCATATTGCGTCACCCAAGATGGGCATGTCATAACAGAGATGTCCGACTAATAGTGGTCCACTGGCAACCCACTCCAGTATCCTTGCCAAGAAAACCTTATGGGTCACTAAGAGTCGAACATGACTGAACAATTACAAAATATATATATGTGTGTGTGCAGTTCTACTCAAAAATTTTGCATACCCTGGCAGAAATTGTGACATTTTGGCATTTATTTTGAAAATGTAATCGATCATGCAAAAAAAAATATTTTATTAAAGGATAGTGACCATATGAAGCCATTTATTATCACATAGTTTGGCTCCTTTTTAAATCATGATAACAGAAATCCCCCAAATGGCCCTGTTCAAAAGTTTACATACCCTTGAATGTTTGGCCTTGTTACAGACACACAAGGTGACACACACGGCATTTAAAGGTTAATTTCCCACACCTGTAGCTTTTCAAATTGCAATTAGAGTCTGTGTATAAATAGTCAATGAGTTTGTTAGCTCTCACATGGATGCACTGCGCAGGCTAGACACGGAGCCGTGGGGAGCAGAAAAGAACTGTCAAAAGAGCTGCGTAACAAGGTAATCATATATTTAGTTGTGGTAGCTCAGAATTGTCACGCAATGTTAAATTACACGCATGTGCTCATCGCAAGGCCCATAAGGCCTTACTTCCCCTGCCACTGCTCCAGCATCTCATCCCCGGGTCACCTCACCCCAGCTCTCCACACCCGCACTCACCCCACTCTCCTTGCCTGGAGCTCCTGGCCATGCAGCCGGACCATGGGAGCAATCAATCAGCGGCAGCGAAAGTGTGCACTACAAGTCCCAGCATCCCATGCGACATTGCAACACCCGTAAGGCCTGTAAGATAAAGGGGGCGCAGCTCCAGGGGAGGGACAGTGGGGCAAAGAGACACAGGGGAGGGAGAGGGGGTGAGAGAGACACAGGTGAGGGAGAGGGGGAAAGAGACACATGGGAGGTAGAGGGGGGAGAGACACAGGGGAGGGGGAAAGAAGACACAGGGGAGGGAGAGGGGGGAAAGAGACACAGGGGAGGGAGAGTGGGGAAAGAGACACAGGGCAGGGATAGGGGGGAAAGAGACACAAGGGAGGGAGATGGGGGAGACACAATAAAGGGAGAGAGGGGGGAAAGAGACACAGGGGAGGGAGAGGGGGGAAAGAGAAACAGAGGGGGGAAATGACACCGGGGAACGAGTGGAAGTAGAGGGGGAGAGAGGCTTGCAATGAGCGCCTCCCATCAAGTAGAGAACGCTCATTGTGAGGCCTACGATGGGCACCCAAAGGCGATCATCGCGAGGAAGACAGGTCAAAGGGGGGGAGAGCCTTGCAATGTGTGGCAAACACCATTGCCAGGCTTCAAATTTATTTATTTTTAAAGGGCAAGTCGCTAGTGGAACTTCATAAAGATGGAAAAGTATATAAAAAGATATCCAAAGCCTTGAAAACGCCAGTCAGTAATGTTCAATCACTTATTAAAAAGTGGAAAATTCAGGGATTTCTTGATACCAAGCCAAGATCAGGTACACCAAGAAAGATTTCAGCCACAACTGCCAGAAGAATTGTTTGGAATACAAAGAAAAGCCCACAGGTGGTCTCAGGAGAAATACAGGCTGCTCTGGAATAAGACGATTGTTTCAAGGAGCACAATACGACGATACCTGAACAAAAATGAGTTGCATGCTTGAGTTGCCAGAAAGAAGCCTTTACTGCATCAATGCCACAAAAAAAGCCCAGTTACAATATGCCCAACAACACCTTGACACGCCTCACAGCTTCTGGAACACTGTAGTTTGGAGTGACAAGACCAAAATAGAGCTTTATGTTTGGAGAAGTGTCAACAAGGCCTAAAGTGAAAAGAACACCATCCCCACTGTGAAGCATGGTGGTGGCTCACTGATGTTTTTTTTTTTGGGGGGGGGGGGGGAGTTCTAAAGATGATTGCAGCATGTTATCAGAAAATACTGGCAGACAATTTGAATTCTTCTGCACGAAGGCTGCGCATGGGACGCTCTTGGACTTTCCAGCATGACAATGACCCTAAGCACAAGGCCAAGTTGACCCTCCAGTGGTTACAGCAGAAAAAGGTGAAGGTTGTGGAGTGGCCATCACAGTCTCCTGACCTTAATATCATCGAGCCACTCTGGGGAGATCTCAAACATGCGGTTCATGCAAGACGACCAAAGTCTTTGAGTGACCTGGAGGCATTCTGCCAAGACGAATGGGCAACTATACCACCTGCAACTATTAAAAAAGACTGTCATTGATGATAAAAGGGGGCAATACACAGTACTAACAACTAAGGGGAAAGGAAACTTTTGATCTGGGCCATTTGGGTGATTTCTGTTATCATTATGATCTAATAAGGAGCCAAACAATTATGTGATAAATGGCTTGATATGATCACTATCCTTCAGTAAAATATTTTTTTTTTGCATGATCAGTCATATTTTCAAAATAAATGCCAAAATTTCAAATTTTCTGCCAGGGTATGCAAACTTTTGAGCACAACTGAGTATATATATATATATATATATATATATATATATATATATATACACATGTGTGTGTGTTTGTTCAGTTGTGCTCCGACTCTATATGACCCTATGGACAGCAGCACGCAAGGCACATCTATTGTTAGGTCTCTGCTTGTGCTTATCCATTAGGTTTGCATGGAAAAGATACTGGCGTGCATTCTCCAGTGGACTGCGATTTGTCTGTCTTCTATGCTATGACCTGCCCATCTTATGTGACCCTACATGGTATAGCTCACGGCTTCATTGAGACACACAAACCTGTTCACCACAATAAGGTAGAGATCCAGATCCTATTTATCTATCTATCCAGAATGCACAAGTTAACTTACAATAATTTACCCTAACTCCCTATAACAGTAGCTGTCATTTTAGATGTGCAAATAAAAAAATATTCCAAATGAACTCTTGTTTTTCTATGATGATACAAATCCCAGATTTATGAAGTTAGACAACATCCATTATCCTGTATAATGATTGGAGAATACAAGATGCTAGTGAATTAATGGCGTAGCTCACTAATCTCTTGTTATCTCATTATAATGAGGAATCAGTAAATATGGCAAAAAATGTCATGTGGAGCTAAAGTGCCAGGTCCAGAGAGGGAATATCTTACTGCAAGACAAATACCATGGAAACCAAACATGGCAGCCTATTTAACTCTGCCACTAGAAATTGGCTAAGCTCAGATAAGATAACTCCCCATGATGAAGAATATCTGACAGAACGAGGATCAGCGTCTGGATGGTTATATTGCTTGTGATTTACTGTCTCTGAGTATAAAACAACCCAGCTATCCAACAGTAAATCAGAATGACAGGCAGCGCGAAACACGCGGATCTATCCGTCCTGCTCCTGACTAGCGCAGGGCGCGGGTATTATCATAATAAGACGCCTTTATGGTGTCAGGGTCAGGAGAGAGACAATAACCTGTTTTATATACAGTATGCACCACCATATAACCATTGCGGTGCATGATGGGATTCGGCAGCCATTAATACCGAAATATAGTCAGGCTTCAAAAATTGGATTTGTGATGTAGGCCTCAGTTTGTCAAATTGATATTTTAGGAGAAATAAAGTCTTAAACATTGAAACGAAACAAGATCTATGTATAAAAAACACAGTGTTGGCACATTGCTAGGGTCCTTAAAACACTTTGGCTTCATTTTTGAGCCAGAGAGCATTGGGACTCAAATCTTCATTTCCTCAACACCAAATGATTTCCTTTATGTGCAAAAACAGATAAAAAAAATTCCCCTGAACTACACTTTTCTGACACACACACACACACATATTTATGTCTCTCTCTACCTCTCTATTTTTGTCTCTCATCCTCTTTGTCTCTCTTTGTCTCTCTCTCTCTCTGCCTCTCTCTCTCTGCCTCTCTCTCTCTCTCTGACTCTCTCACTCTGCCTCTCTCACTCTGCCTCTCTCTCTCTCTGCCTCTCTCTCTCTCTCTCTCTCTCTATATATATATATATATATATATATATAGATTGTCTCTCTGTCTCTGACTTCTCTTGTCCCTCTCTCCCTCTCTATTTTTGTCTCCCTGTTTCGGTATCCTCTTGTCTCTCTCTCCCTCTCTATTTTATCTTTCTGTCCTGGTCTCTCTCTGTTTTTGTCTCTCTCATTCTCTCTGTCTCCCTCTGTCTCTGCCTATCTATCTCTTTTCTCTCCCTATTTTTGTTTCTCTCTCTATTTTTGTCTCTCTCATTCTCTCTGGCTCAGTCTCTCTTTGTCTCTGTCTCTCTCTTTGTCTATCTGGCTTGGCTCTGTCTCTCTCTGTCTCTGCCTATCTATCTCTTTTCTCTCCCTATTTTTGTTTCTCTCTCTATTTTTGTCTCTCTCTCTCTCTCTTTTGGATTCTGCTAACCAATTCCTAAAGTGGGTGGAGACTTTAAATGGCCATGAAGCTTCTATCTGCACAATGGAAACATGGCAACCACAACTGGCAGAATAACGAACTAATGGAAAGCTCTCCAGTATAATAGGACATACACTCTTGCGAAAGTAAGGCAGAATAAGGTCATAAGAAAATGTGAAACCCGCACTAAAGAATAATTGCCTATAAAAATGTGTGTACTTTCTAAAAAAAGATTGGGCCATTGTCAGGTTTATTTGGGCCTGATACATTTATTTATTTGAAATACCAAATAGAGACAATTTTGACCAGAGTGGTGCTTTAAGATGTATATTTTAAAGGCTGTATACTTTAACAATTACTGTGTCTGAAGGGGACGGGTATACTGAGCTCCTCAGATTTTCAGGCCTCAAGTCTTCTCACTACGTCTTCCCAGCAGAGCGTGCCAAGAGCATTATACTGACAATAGGGAGAAGAGAGCGCAAGAGAGAGAAAGAAACTGCTTAGACGCTGTGATCTGAAATCAATACCTCTTACTTACAATAAAAAACGACGGTATAGCCACTTGCACTTAATTTGAGACCAGAACAAACTGATCAAATAGGAGATGAATTCACCAAAAGTGAGAAAAACGGATAAATTGTAGGGCTGGGGCTGTATATAATGGTGGAAACTATAGGAACTGCAAAAACACATCATGTGCTTAAAGGGATATGGATTTTACTAGGTATATGTGTTGTTCAGCACTTCAGTCGTGTCTGACTCTCAGTAACCATATGGACGCAGCACCCAGGCACTTCTGTCTCTGTTTCTCGTGGCGCTTATCCATATGGTTTTGTTGGCAAAGATACTGGAGTGGGTTGCCAGTTCCTTCTCCAGTGGACCTTGATTTGCTTGACCTCTCTGCTATGACCCGCCCATCTTGAGTGAGCCTACATGGTATAGCTCACAGCTTCACTGAAGTACACAAGCCCCTTCATCATGACCAGTTAGTGATCCAGAAGGGGATATCTGTTTATCTGCCAAAGCATGCGCAAACCGACAAAAGCGCACCCGACATCTGCGCGCAGGAGTTAAGGTAAAGGCTTAAGGGTGTTAACTTTTAGGGTTAGGGGTCTTTGGGTGGGTGTTAGTTGTTAAGTTTAGGGGTCTTTGGGTGGACTTAGGGGTGCTAGGTATCATGTGTAGGGGTCTTTGCAGATAGGACATACAGTGATATACACACTGATGCACAGCCAAGGGCAATAAATGGTACATAGTGTCATGCGCGCACTTTGGGCTTGCGCGCTTCTAGGCCAGAGCGCATTTGTCGGGTGCGCAATTGTCGGCGCCATTACAGGGGCACGCATTTACCATGGGCGCTTTAGAGGGGGTGCCTGTTTATCTATTTATACAGAATAGAGATCTGAATTCAATGTTCTTCAAATTCCTCCCAGGTTTCTAATTTTGTTAGGAATACATGCAAAATGTCTGCTGCCGTTAAAACAAAATAGATTACCATTGTATTTATATGTAATTCCTTTATATAGATCTACACGTTTAAAAACAATTTTGTACAATATGTTCCCTACAGTAGATGTGGGGTGCACAACACACCTCCTAACATGGCAGCTCCCTCATAGAGCTTATATATTAGTCCAACACACAGAAATGCTAAACATTAGATTGTAAGCTTTTTGGACAAGAGTTTAGCTATGGATTCCAGTGGTCTGATGTGATTGGAGCTTAGTTGTATAGCAGATGCACCACTGTTTTTTCCATTCCTGCTTTGTTCCAATGGGGATTCAAATGTCATGCTCCCTGCCATTGTTTTTTCCTCCATTTCTATTAATTTGCCGCATCATTAAATGGCTGAACAAAAGAGAACTTGGCTACTTAATCTGGAAGGGGCGATTTAACACAGTGACTGCCAGAGGCAGCTTTAATCTCTAAGGAAGTGCATGGCGAGATCAAGAAACCAAATTATAGAGGACTCGTAATGCGTCTGAAACAGAGGCACAGGCCTAAGGCAACATATTCTAAGGGGGGCCGCCGAGCAGTGCCAGGTAATAGTGTGTGCATATGCCTGACACATACATGGATGTCTATATATATATATATATATATATATATATATATAATGTACATATTTATATGCTTTCAGGGAGCAATGTATAAAATTGCTATGCAAATGAGCTTACTAATGTATTATTCATTTTCTATATATATATATATTTATATATATATATAAGTTGCGACCTTGTCGTGATGAAGGGGCTTGTGTACCTCAATGAAGCTGTGAGGTATACCATGTAGGGTCACACAAGATGGGCAGGTCATAGCAGAGAGGTCAGACAGATCACGGTTCACTGGAGAATGAACTGGCAACCCACTCTTGTATCTTTTCTAAGAAAACCTAAGCCCAACCAGACACATGTCCCTGGAATATGTATATATATATATATATATATATATATATATATATACACACATTTAGAAAGAAACACACACTGATCTGATATGAAAGAAGAAAGTAATCAAACTGACACTGGTTTGCTTTCACAGCTGTATTCTGGTTATTTCAAACCGTGTGCTCATTGTTGATTAATTCATGTCTTTAAGATTACAGTGAAGCTTTGCCACTAAGGATTCTGAAATCTCTACCACCCCTGCTGGAGTTTTGTTTCATTTATCCACTACAGTTTCTGTAAACCAGTCTAGCACTGCCAGAGCAGGACTCCTTGTTCTAGCTCTTCTCTCTGTCAGACATGCTTCCTTCCTGCCACCCTCCTGTATATTTCAGGTGACCTCATATTTTGCCCCCTGACCCTGTGAAATGAGACAGATAATGAACCATTCTTGGGGAGCAGCAAAGCATTGTGGGTGTGGGTTCTCTAGACCAGAACGGGTTCTGCAGACTCAGCTTGCAGCACCATGGCTACTTATTGCTTTAATGACTTGTGACTGCGGGTCAGTGATTTGAACCCAGCTGCCTCCCTCCGGCTGTTACTGAACGGCCCCCGGGGTATTTAATTTCAATCATAGCAAAGAATGATGTCAAATTGCAGTGGGTTAAAACATGTCTCTTAGCACATTATATACTCAGCATGGACGCTCTAAATGTGACTCTCCCTCACTCCCATCTATCCTTCTCTCTCAATCTCTCACTCTGTCTCTCACGACAACCACTCTCTTTTTCACGCTCTTCTTCTACACGTTATTTTCTATTTCAACCATTCTCTCTCTGGTCTCCAACTCTCTCTTTATCTCTCTGGTTCTCTCAGTCTCTCTCTCATCTCACTCTCTCTATTTCTATCTCTGGTTCTCTCAGTCTCACTCTCTCACGTTTCTCTCTCTCTCTCGTCTCCAACTCTCTCTTTCTCTCTCTGGTTCTCTCAGTCTCGCTCTCATCTCACTCTCTCTATTTCTATCTCATGATCTCCCAATCTCTCTCTCTCTCTCTCTATTTCTCTCTCATCTCCCTCTCTCTCTATCATCCCTCTGTTTTTCCTTTCTCCCACTCTTCTCTGCGACTCTACTCCCTCTCACCCTGATCTTTCCAGACTCTCTCTCTTCCACCCCTCTCTAGTTTCCCCGTCACCTCTTCTCCCTCTCACCACCCTAACCCTGCTTCTTTTTCTTTGTTATCCCTATCTCTCTCCTCCCTTTCTGCCTGCCTCCCCCCACACTATCCCCCTCATTTCCCACCTCTCACTAGGTATTAACCTTTTCTCTGTGTTCCTTTCCTTTCTACCCCTCCATCTGTCCTGTTCCCCTCCCTCTATCTCTCGCACTCTCTATTTGGCCTTTCCACCAGTCCTCCTCTCCGCTTCTCTCCTTTATCTCTGCCTTTCCATACTCTTCTCCTCTCTCTGGATCTCTCCCTTGCTGTCTCATTTGCAGTTGGTTCTCCGCCCTGTCCCCCTATCCCTTTATCTCTCCTCTCCCTTGTTCTCCCCTTACTCTTCTCGTGTCCTTCTCTGCCTCCCCCCATACTCACTTATCCCCTAAACTCTCCCTCCATTCCACATGCCACCCCCTTCTCTCTGCTCCCCCCATACCCTTCCTCTCTCTGTGCCCCCCATATACTCTGCCAGTCCTGTCTATGTGCATCATTCTCATGAACCCACTCGACCATGCCAGGCAAATGAAGCCTACAAGTTGTCTAGGAGCCCAGCTGTGCCCCATGGTGGGCGCTGCCAGGATTTGGCTGTAGGACATTGCAGAGTTTAATGACCGCCGATTAACCCTTTCCTTCCATGCCAGCCCAACTCCGGAGCCATGATATATTATCATGTAATATTTATTTTTAATGTAAATTCCCCTTACAGGGAGAGCTAGTTATTAATACGTCTATAAAACATCATGACATGCTGTGGGGTGTGAGATAGGAGAGTGACCGGTGCAAGATGGCAGTGATTAATGCAGCAGGCTGTTGTATTGCCTTAAATCATTGGCAGAAACCCTAAAAAAACACTAAAACCTCACAGCAAAGTATATTGCAAAGTTGTTTATCTATTGAGTAAGTGAAGAAGGTAAAAGTGAGGTTCAGACTTGTAGTCATATACTAAAAGGTGCTGTAATCTGGATCAGTCTCGGAGCCTCTAATATACTGAAAACGTTACCCCTCCATGTAAGCGCCACGTGTGCCATATTATTGGGATTATTATATATATTATTCCGCTCCTTTATATCACACGGGCTGTGCGGTTGGAGCCCATTTAGCATAATTACATTTGCATAATGCCTCATCCACGCAAATTAACGACTTCTTCAAGCTTGGCCGAGCCGCAGGAATGGGGTGAGGACCCGAGTAAGTGGCCATATGGGATGTGAAGTGGCAGGCGGCGCCGGCTCCCAGGTGCCCTATATTGCGAGTCTGCTGCTTCCGGGGATCTTAAAACGTTGAATTAAACCTGAAAAAAAAAACACTATTTCCTGCTTTTCAAAATGTGAAAAGGTTAAATAAAGTTGGCGAACGCAGTAATATTTTGTGACAATATGGCCGGAGGCAACGGGGTAGCGTGTGCCCTTTAAATAAGCACCGTAGCATCATTTTTTGAATAGACTCTTTTGAAGAACTAGACATGTTTTTAGAATGTAAAATATTATACAATCTCTAAGTTATTACTTTTATATACATTTATGTTGAAGAAATTTATCATTTTGGTTTCTGCTGATCAACTTCCTAAGGTGGGAAGATACTTTGGACATAGAGGAAGCTTCTATCTGCACATGGTACATCTACTAATCTCTACGGTACATCTATTAACCCCTAAAATACCATGGGGGTCGGTACGATTTCATATTAAACACAGTAATTGTACTGAGCCAGTGCCTTTAACAGTACTAATGGAAAGCTAATTAGTTTACAATGAAATATTGCATAATAAACACCAAAAAGAGTAATTTTAATTAGCCAGTGCCTTCAACACAACTAATGTAATGCTAATTAGGTTACAAGGTCATACCTTTTTGGGAAAGCAACAGACAGTATCAGCTGAGAAAAGAAAATGGAACATTTGCTCATAAAAGGTAAAGACATAAAATTTATATTTTATTTCTAAACACTTTTTTTCTCATGTTCAAGCTGAATTATTCAAAAGACCGGAAATGATGGGAGCACAGCATTACATGCAATTATACTTTATTTGAAGAACCATTGTCTTATTTGAACTGTCTGTTGAAGATGCTTTCTCAGCAAGGTGTTTCCATGTAAACTGAAATTGCTGGGGCTTATGATTACTGCATTTCCAATTAAATTTGCTGGGTATTTAAGGTTTCATTGGCAGGAATGAATTGACATAATTACATATAATAGTTTATATATAGAAGTAACAAAAAAAAATTACATTTATTAAATATTCCATACAATTATACTGGAGTAGGTTGCCAGTTCCTTCTTCAGTGGACCGTGGTAGGGAAATACTATCAGGTGTAACTGTTACATTGTTTCATGTGGATGTCTATTCCTTTGATTAAAAACAGCTATTAAACCGCAAAAATTAAGTTGATTTTTTAGGTTATTCTTAAAGGGCATGAAAAACTGGCTATATGTTGTGCTATCCATTATTTTCCAAAGTTGATCACTCCTGGGAAATCTCATGTTGTTGCTGTATTTATATGCAAATAAGGTGTTCATGCTCAATAATTAGCTGCTTTGATGTGCCAATTAGGTTGACAGTCTGCTTGTCTGTCTCTTTAGTGGCCAAAATAAAGACCCCCCAATGTTATCAGGCAGTTAGACCCCTCTCACACTCTTATCAAATCGCACATTATCATACTGAGCCGCACATTATCATACTGAGCCGCACATTATCGTACTGAGCCGCACATTATCATACTGAGCCACACATTATCATACTGAGCCTGCACATTAATACACTGAGCCGAACATTATCATACTGATCTGCACATTATCATACTGAGCCGCACATTATCATACTGAGCCGCACATTAACATACTGATCTGCACATTATCATACTGAGCCGCACATTATCATACTGACCTGCACATTATCATACTGAGCCGCACATTATTATACTGACCTGCACATTATCATACTGATCTGCACATTATCATACTGAGCCGAACATTATCATACTGATCTGCACATTATCATACTGACCAGCACATTATCATACTGACCTGCACATTATCATACTGAGCCGCACATTATTATACTGACCTGCACATTATCATACTGATCTGCACATTATCATACTGAGCCGAACATTATCATACTGATCTGCACATTATCATACTGACCAGCACATTATCATACTGAGCCGCACATTATCATACTGAGCCGCACATTAACATACTGATCTGCACATTATCATACTGAGCCGCACATTATCATACTGAGCCCCACATTAACATACTGATCTGCACATTATCAATACTGAGTCGCACATTATCATACTGAGCCTGCACATTATCATACTGAGCCGGACATTATCATACTGAGCCGCACATTAACATACTGAGCTGCACATTATCATACTGATCTGCACATTATCATACTGAGCCGCACATTATCATACTGAGCCGGACATTATCATACTGAGCCGCACATTAACATACTGAGCTGCACATTATCATACTGATCTGCACATTATCATACTGAGCCGCACATTATCATACTGAGCCTGCACATTAATACACTGAGCCGAACATTATCATACTGATCTGCACATTATCATACTGAGCCGCACATTATCATACTGAGCCTCACATTATCATACTGAGCCGCACATTATCATACTGATCTGCACATTATCATACTGATCTGCACATTATCATACTGAGCCGCACATTATCATACTGATCTGCACATTATCATACTGAGCCTCACATTATCATACTGATCTGCACATTATCATACTGAGCCGCACATTATCATACTGAGCCGCACATTAACATACTGATCTGCACATTATCAATACTGAGTCGCACATTATCATACTGAGCTGCACATTATCATACTGAGCCGGACATTATCATACTGAGCCGCACATTAACATACTGAGCTGCACATTATCATACTGATCTGCACATTATCAATACTGAGTCGCACATTATCATACTGAGCCTCATATTATCATACTGAGCCGCACATTATCATACTGAGCCGGACATTATCATACTGAGCCGCACATTAACATACTGAGCTGCACATTATCATACTGATCTGCACATTATCATACTGAGCCGCACATTATCATACTGAGCTGCACATTAACATACTAACCCGCACATTATCATACTGAGCCGCACATTATCATACTGAGCCGCACATTATCATACTGAGCTGCACATTAATACACTGAGCCGAACATTAACATACTGAGCCGCACATTATCATACTGAGCTGCACATTAACATATTGAGCTGCACATTATCATACTGATCTGTACATTATCATACTGAGCCCTCACATTATCATACTGAGTCGCACATTATCATACTGAGCCGCACATTATCATACTGATCTTCACATTATCATACTGAGCCTCACATTATCATACTGAGCCGCACATTATCATACTGATCTGCACATTATCATACTGAGCCTGCACATTAATACACTGAGCCGAACATTATCATACTGATCTGCACATTATCATACTGAGCCGCACATTATCATACTGAGCCGCACATTAACATACTGATCTGCACATTATCAATACTGAGTCGCACATTATCATACTGAGCCCGCACATTATCATACTGAGCCGCACATTATCATACTGAGCCGCACATTACTATACTGAGACGCACATTATCATACTGATCTGCACATTATCATACTGAGCCGCACATTATCATACTGAGCTGCACATTATCATACTGAGCCGCACATTATCATACTGATCTGCACATTATCATACTGAGCCCCACATTATCATACTGAGACGCACATTATCATACTGAGCCTCACATTATCATACTGAGCCGGACATTATCATACTGAGCCCCACATTATCATACTGATCTGCACATTATCATACTGAGCCGCACATTACTATACTGAGCCCCACATTATCATACTGATCTGCACATTATCATACTGAGCCGCACATTAACATACTGATCTGCACATTATCATACTGAGCCGCACATTATCATACTGATCTGCACATTATCATACTGAGCCTGCACATTAATACACTGAGCCGAACATTATCATACTGAGCCGCACATTATCATACTGAGCCGCACATTAACATACTGATCTGCACATTATCAATACTGAGTCGCACATTATCATACTGAGCCCGCACATTATCATACTGAGCCGCACATTATCATACTGAGCCGGACATTATCATACTGAGCCGCACATTAACATACTGATCTTCATATTATCATACTGAGCCGCACATTATCATACTGATCTGCACATTATCATACTGAGCCGCACATTATCATACTGATCTGCACATTATCATACTGAGCCTGCACATTAATACACTGAGCCGAACATTATCATACTGATCTGCACATTATCATACTGAGCCGCACATTATCATACTGAGCCGCACATTAACATACTGATCTGCACATTATCAATACTGAGTCGCACATTATCATACTGAGCCCGCACATTATCATACTGAGCCGCACATTATCATACTGAGCCGCACATTACTATACTGAGACGCACATTATCATACTGATCTGCACATTATCATACTGAGCCGCACATTATCATACTGAGCCGCACATTATCATACTGAGCCGCACATTATCATACTGATCTGCACATTATCATACTGAGCCCCACATTATCATACTGAGACGCACATTATCATACTGAGCCGCACATTATCATACTGAGCCGGACATTATCATACTGAGCCCCACATTATCATACTGATCTGCACATTATCATACTGAGCCGCACATTAACATACTGATCTGCACATTATCATACTGAGCCGCACATTATCATACTGAGCCGCACATTATCATACTGAGCCTGCACATTAATACACTGAGCCGAACATTATCATACTGATCTGCACATTATCATACTGAGCCGCACATTATCATACTGAGCCGCACATTAACATACTGAGCTGCACATTATCATACTGAGCCGCACATTATCATACTGAGCCGGACATTATCATACTGAGCCGCACATTAACATACTGATCTTCATATTATCATACTGAGCCGCACATTATCATACTGAGCCGCACATTATCATACTGAGCTGCACATTATCATATTGAGCTGCACGTTATCATACTGAGCTGCACATTATCATACTGATCTGCACATTATCATACTGATCTGCACATTATCATACTGAGCCGCACATTAACATACTGATCTGCACATTATCATACTGAGCCGCACATTATCATACTGATCTGCACATTATCATACTGAGCCGCACATTAACATACTGATCTGCACATTATCATACTGATCTGCACATTATCATACTGAGCCGCACATTATCATACTGACCTGTACATTATCATACTGAGCCGTGCATTATCATACTGAGCCGCACATTATCATACTGAGCCGCACATTAACATATTGAGCTGCATATTATCATACTGAGCTGCACATTAACATACTGAGCCGCATATTATCATACTGAGCTGCACATTATTATACTGAACCGCACATTAACATACTGAGCCGCACATTATCATACTGACCTGTACATTATCATACTGACCTGTACATTATCATACTGAGCCGTGCATTATCATACTGAGCCGCACATTATCATACTGAGCCGCACATTAACATATTGAGCTGCATATTATCATACTGAGCTGCACATTAACATACTGAGCCGCATATTATCATACTGAGCTGCACATTATTATACTGAACCGCACATTATCATACTGAGCCGCACATTATCATACTGAGCTGCACATTATCATACTGAGCCCGCACATTATCACACTGAGCCGCACATTATCATACTGAGCCGCACATTAACATACTGAGCCGCACATTATTATACTGAACCGCACATTAACATACTGAGCCCCAGATTATCATACTGAGCCTCACATTATCATACTGAGCCGCACATTATCATACTGAGCTGCACATTATCATACTGATCTGCACATTAACATACTGAGCCTCACATTATCATACTGATCTGCACATTAACATACTGAGCCTCACATTATCATACTGAGCCGCACATTATCATACTGAGCTGCACATTATCATACTGAGCCTCACATTATCATACTGAGCCGCACATTATCATACTGAGCCGCACATTATCATACTGACCCGCACATTATCATACTGATCTGCACATTATCATACTGATCTGCACATTATCATACTGAGCCAGCACATTATTATACTGAGCCCCACATTATCATACTGAGCCGCACGTTATCATACTGAGCCGCACGTTATCATACTGAGCCGCACGTTATCATACTGAGCCGCACATTATCATACTGAGCCGCACATTATCATACTGAGCCGCACATTATCATACTGATCTGCACATTATCATACTGAGCCGCACATTATCATACTGAGCCGCACATTATCATACTGAGCTGCACATTATCATACTGACCTGTACATTATCATACTGAGCCGCACGTTATCATACTGAGCCGCACGTTATCATACTGAGCCGCACGTTATCATACTGATCTGCACATTATCATACTGATCTGCACATTATCATACTGAGCTGCACATTATCATACTGACCTGTACATTATCATACTGAGCCGCACATTATCATACTGATCTGCACATTATTATACTGAACCGCACATTAACATACTGAGCCCCAGATTATCATACTGAGCCGCACATTATCATACTGAGCCACACATTAGCATACTGAGCCGCACATTATCATACTGACCTGTACATTATTATACTGAGCCGCACATTATCATACTGAGCCGCACATTATCATACTGAGCTGCACATTATCATACTGACCTGTACATTATCATACTGAGCCGCACATTATCATACTGAGCCGCACGTTATCATACTGAGCCGCACATTATCATACTGATCTGCACATTATCATACTGATCTGCACATTATCATACTGAGCCGCACATTATTATACTGAACCGCACATTAACATACTGAGCCCCAGATTATCATACTGAGCCGCACATTAGCATACTGAGACGCACATTATTATACTGAACCGCACATTAACATACTGAGCCCCAGATTATCATACTGAGCCGCACATTAGCATACTGAGCCGCACATTATCATACTGAGCTGCACATTATCATACTGAGACGCACATTATCATACTGAGCCGGACATTATCATACTGAGCCTCACATTATCATACTGATCTGCACATTATCTCTGCACATTATCATACTGAGCCGCACATTATCATACTGAGCCGCACATTATCATACTGATCCTCACATTATCATACTGAGCCTCACATTATCATACTGAGCTGCACATTATCATACTGAGCCGCACATTATCATACCGAGCCGCACATTATCACACTGAGCCGCACATTATCATACTGAGCCGCACATTATCATACTGATCCTCACATTATCATACTGAGCCTCACATTATCATACTGAGCTGCACATTATCATACTGAGCCCGCACATTATCATACTGAGCCGCACATTATCATACTAAGACGCACATTATCATACTGACCTGCACATTATCATACCGAGCTGCACATTATCATACTGAGCCGCACATTAGCTATTGGCCAGTATAAATATAGTGTATTTCTTATACAGCTATACCTCATTTAACACTGTAGATAAGTTCCATGCAATAGGAGTGCAAAGCGAAACAGCTCTAAACAGGGCAGTATAACATGGGGAAGGATAGGGGAACTCATGAAAACAACTCACAATTTCAACCGAAATTTAAACTTCTTTGGTTTTTATATGAATTCCAAAGTAACAGCAAACATAACACTAACACAAACTGACCATTAGCAGAAATATAAACTTTAAATTATTGATGTTGAAGCTTCTGGCTGATTTTCTTCTAGCGAATCAGAGCGTACAAAGGGGTCCGGCAGGAAAAACAGCGCTATAGAGAATCAGCTCTAAACGGGGCAGCTTTAAGCGGGGTATACATGTATATATATGAATAAAATTGAATAAATACAAGTGTTGCATTAACCCTTTCTCTTCTCACTTCCTTAGCCTTTTTGCATTCACTCTAAATGTGGCTATTTCTCCAAGACTAATCTGCAGACAGGCGGGGCGCGATGTGCTGCGCTGCATACTCACTCAGTAAATTGCACAGATAAAAACTGAATAGCATTATTCAAATCCTGACAACTGCAGACAAATCCCTTATTATCTGAGTGCAAACCCAAAAAAAAAAATCCCATTTATTTTTCTTATTTTCATTAGGTCCTTTCAGGTAGTTGGAATATTTTAGTGTGGATTATATGCAGAAGATAAAATAAATACAAATTAAAGAACGCTCAGAAATTGCAAATCTTTTGATTTCATCTATATTTTAAAACCTTATTTTATTGTCTGACAGGTAATATTATATAGAAGATTCCTGGATTTTACTAGGTGTATAATATACCTGTGTGTCTATTTATTTTATTAAGAAGTGCTTATAAGCTAAAATCAAATAGTCCCTGTATTGGTCTACCCACTGCACGCACTGTATGCAGACACAGACTCTGTAGGGCTGGATGTGTAGTGTAGTGTCCTAGCCTATCAGGAACCATGTCTCAGCAGAATGCTGCTGAGCAGAGTCTGTGTCTTCACGAGCTGCAGAGGGCAGACCCATACAGCGACTATTTGTTTGATTTTTTAATATTAAAACAACAGGAAAGTGCCATATCTACAGTCTGTTATGGAAGGGCATTTGCTTTATTTCCTAACCGCTTAATCACTTGGGGAACATCAGTTCTATTAATTAGTCCTCTCAATAGATTGTCTAATTAAATACAATACACAGCAATGCTTATTAATTATATTTATATGTATTATCTGCTAAGTCCATTGATCAAACAAATACTCTGAACACTCCCCTGGACAATGACCTGAGCAGTTTATGTGACCAAACTTGCCACGAGAAAGCTAATTACTAATTGCAAAGATCGTTTCTGATTGGTCATCTACACAGTCCTGTTTTGCATAGGATTCTGGGAGTTGTAGTACAAGATCAAACAACATCTCCCAGAATGTACTTGGTATCCAGCCCCACATTCATAGATCAAGGGGTTGGAGAGTGCAACATCAATCATTTAGGGGGGCCATCATTTGGGGGCCCCAATCATCATTATAAAAGAGTGATCTGGTTACAACAGAGTAATAATTATAATAACGATATGCCTCTCTCCCCAAATTAATTAATTAACCCAGGCTATGGCTGGTAGCAGTGGGCTCCTGTGCTTTGCACCTGCTGCACCTGTAGTAGCTCAGCCACAGCATAGATCAGTCCATTAATATTATTCTGGGGAGGATCACACATCTGAGAGTCACCCCATATCTGCCAGTACAAACAACACAGCAGCTCCCAGTCCTTATCGGGTATAGAAAACAGTGAGCGTTGTCTTTGTCGATTATTAAATAACCTGCTACATCATAAATCCCTTAGATTGTAAGTTTGCGAGTTTTCAATTGTGTGTCCGTGTCTTGGAAACAAGCACTATGTACATTTGATTATATGCTCAAAAACAGGGCCCTCCATTTTTTAAGGTGTTAAGTTTGTTTTTTGCCATGTACTAAACCCCTGTACAGCGCTACAGAATATGTTGGCGCGATATAAATAAAGATAATAATAATAATAATAATATATATATATATATATATACATCATCCACATATAATTTTAATATAATTACCTCCTGGTTGTAGTTATAGTAACAGGTAGAATATTTTGTTCTATTCATTGTATTATTTCATTTTTAAGAGCTTTACTAATCCCTAAAAAAATATATTTTCAAATAGATATTTTTGTAGATCTTAGTTGAAGTTGTAATAGATTTTGCAAAGGTACAAATGGAAAGAACAAATCTAGAAACCTCTAAAAGTACCCTATTTCTGATGGGAAAAGAAGCGTGGCTAGAAATGGGAGACTGTGGGGTATTCAAGGAGATATAGGCATAAACAAAACACCATATTGTATAAAAAAAAAAACAGACTTGCTTATTCAACAATATACATCATAATTCCTATTAGAGGTACTTGTTTGTTGTCATATAGTGCAGCACACTGCCAGCCTGCCAATCCTAGTTGGCCATTCGAGGGACCCATAAATAAGAGGAGCAGGTGTATGCTGTCCTTTTGATGGAAACAAATAAGTGAAATGATTATGGTGCTTTCAGGACCTGGGGGAGGAGGAGAGCTTGGTGGTAGGCAGGCAAATAGAATAGTGAACTGATAAATCCTGCAATGTCAGTGT
The DNA here is from genome assembly GCA_027410445.1 of Discoglossus pictus. Classification (NCBI taxonomy): domain Eukaryota; kingdom Metazoa; phylum Chordata; class Amphibia; order Anura; family Alytidae; genus Discoglossus; species Discoglossus pictus. Next base: position 30,941,920 of record CM050174.1, read on the forward strand.
GCACGAGGAACAGGGTGGTGTAGACAAAGTGACCTTGCCTGTGCACTCCCATGTCCTATTTATTTTACTATAGTGCAGGCCACTGCAAGCCCTTGTAGGCCATTCTAGGGACCCTTAAATAAGAGGAGCGGGAGCATGCTGCATTTTGATGGAAGTCAGTTAGTGAGCTGATTATGGTGCTTTCAGGACCTCAGTGAGGAGGAGAGCTTGGTGGTAGGAAGGAAAATAGTATAGTGAATTGATAAATCCTGCAATGTCAGTGTGATAAGTATCAGAGCGGTGTAAACAAAGTGATCTTGCCTGTGCACTCCCATGTTCTATTTATTTTACTATAGCGCAGCCCACTGCAAGCCTGCCACTGCACATCAACCTCCTCCCCAACTAAGAAATTGCTTATGGCACCAAGCTAGAGAAGACAAACAAACTGAAATGCACCCCTAGGCAGCTGCCTAGTTATAAATCCAGTCAAGCTTTGGTCCCTACCATTGACAGACATCTTCTTCCCCTTATTGATCTGTTTCAGCCTCTTCAGGTGGGACTTTCCATTGAAGTGTATCTGAGCCTGGACAGCCGAGTTCAGCTGGATGTTGCAGACCTCACACAGTGTGTACGACGGAGGCCTCTTCTCCCTCCTGGAATGAAGGTCCAGCTCTGTGCCTTGTGACTCTTTATCCTCAAACATAGGAAAAGCCACCATGCTGCCTGGGCAATGTGCTGGACTCATGGGACGTTTCATAGCTAGAAGGAAAAAGACAAAATATTCCATATATTTATTGCTTCTGAACAACACAAAGAAACTGGGCCCAAGCCCTCAGAGGCTAATCAATATTTAACATCAATGATCTCTCTGTGGCTGGAACAGAAAGGCTGACAGCTCTCAATGTTGTTTCAACGCCATTTAATTAATAAAGTACTTGTTATTACCTATAGTTTAAAATGATACCATATTTGGAACCTCTGGATCTCATGTTGCCCCTTTAATGTGTAGTACCCAAAAACTGTCACAAGATGGCATATGAATACTATGAATTTTACTATAAAAATATGACTTTTTATTAATAATCATAAAAACTAGGACATTTCTGTCAAAAATGACGAGAATAAAATTGCAAGGCTGGCAATGCTGTTTGCCACACAATGTGAGGCTTTGGCTCCTCTGAGCACCATTTTCATCCTCTTTCAGAATTTTTACGTTTTTTTCGGCCGCCATTTTTTCCCCTCGCCTATGCGATTTTCGAGTGCCGAAACATGCCAAATATGGCTCCAATTTGTTTCCAACTTCACTCCCAGGCTTCCTGGCTCTCCCCCTGTGCTGTGTGTGAGTGTGTTGTTGCTTTTGTTATTATTATTTAGGTGGTTTTCTGTGTTTTTGAGTTACGCGTTTGAACCAACTGCGTGTCTCAACTGCTTGCCTCGCTTTGTGAGGCTTGCAGTGCAATGAGCACCTTTGGCGCTCATTGCAGCCTAAGTCCTGCATGCCTCACGTGCATCAATGGCTCGCCTCGCTTCGAGAGGGACGCAAAAGCCTAAGTCGTGCGTGCGTCAATGGCTCTGCTCGCTGTGCGACGGATGCAAATGCGTTACCAACATCGCAAACGTCCCCAACACTGACAACTATATATGGGATACAAAAAATGACCTGATAACAGGATTCTAGATATAACAAAGAAAGGATAAACACTACGGATTAAGTAGATTGCAAGCTCTTGAGACAATACCTCACTGTCCTAGCAGCTTGCAATCTAAAAGATAAAAGCACAGACAAGAATCATGAATGTCTTGGCTTAATTATTATTAATTAATTATAATTACTCTATGCCAGCATACTAATCACCGGGCTGGATCGCTGCCTTGTCGTGGTGAAGGGGCTTGTGTACCTCAATGAAGCTGTGAGCTATACCATGTAGGGTTATCCAAGATGGGCAGGACATAGTAGAGAGGTGAGACACTGAGAAGGAACTGGCAACCCACTCCAATGTCTTTGCCAAGAAAACCATATTGATTAGCACAACCAGAGACATATCGATAGAATTGCTGTGGTCCATATGGTCACCGAGAGTCGGACATGACTGAAAGACTGAACAACAACATGTCCCATATTTACACCATACAGCCCCCAAATTGATAATGTGCACTTAAAGCAGTAAAAAAAAAAAAAACACACATTCTTTAACCAATTAACTATTAAATGCCAAAATTCTGAAGTTTGGGCCATTTTTCTATTTACCTGTTTTTGCATGAAATCATTTAGAAGCTTCAATTAAATGTGGCAATGCAAAGTGCTAATGCTTTAAAGGACCACTGGCATAAACTCTTTTTTTTTTACAATAAGGTTTTTTAAATAACTAAATTAAATTGGTAAAACGTTTTTAACCCTTTTATAACCATTTTTTTAAACTTTTGTATGCAAATATTATTTATTATGATCGGAACCTGCAGCACAAAAAGGTAATAAATAAAGTTGTATTTTTTTTTTTATCTGGATTTTTTTCTATTTGCAAGTGTTTTTCCTCGAAGTCAGATATTTGACATATACAACGTGTTGTTTTACGCCCTGTCTGTGTTTCTCGCCCCGCGCTCGCCGCCCCATCCCGGATGCTCTGTACACGACGTCCTCTTATAAAGACGAGTTAGTCCCTGAGTCCTAGCCAAAAGCAGATAAGCCGTGTCATTTGTGTGGGCTGCCAGCGCTTTGATGGGTGGCTTAAAGGGACAGGGAAGGTTTCTGGAATTTACTAGGTATTATTATTATTTATTTTTATCTAACTAGTAAATTGCCTGTCAAAAATGACGGTATGATATATGATCTGCTTTGTCTCTCTCTCTGCGCCCTCTCCCTCTCTCTCTGTGCACCCTCTCCCTCCTTGTTCTCTCTTCCCCCTCCCCTCCTTCTTCTTTCTTCCACTCTTCCCTCCTTCTTCTCTCTCCCCTGTGTCTCTCACCCACTGCTCTCCTCCTATGTCTCTCTACCACTCTTTCCCTCCCCTGTCTCTCTTCCCCTCTTCCCTCCCCTGTGTCTCCCCCCTTCCCTCCCCTGTGTCTCTTTTCGCCCTTTCTCTTCCCAGTTCCCTTTCCCACTTCCCTTTCCTCCCTAGTGTCTTCCCATTGTCTCTTTCACCCATTCTTTTCCCCTCCCCAGTGTCTCTCCCCCTTCCCCTCCCCAGTGTCTCCCACTTCCTCTCCCCTCCCCAATATCTCTCCCCCTTCCTCTCCCCTCCCCTGTGTCTCTCACCCACTGCTCTCCTCCTATGTCTCTCTACCACTCTTTCCCTCCCCCGTCTCTCTTCCCCTCTTCCTTCCCCTGTGTCTCTCCCTTTCCCTCCCCTGTGTCTCTTTTCGCCCTTTCTCTTCCCAGTTCCCTTTCCCACTTCCCTTTCCTCCCTAGTGTCTTCCCATTGTCTCTTTCACCCATTCTTTTCCCCTCCCCAGTGTCTCTCCCCCTTCCCCTCCCCAGTGTCTCCCACTTCCTCTCCCCTCCCCAATATCTCTCCCCCTTCCTCTCCCCTCCCCAGTGTCTCTTTCCCCCTTCCTCACCTCTCCCAGTGTCTCTCACGCTTGCGGGCTCGCGAAGCGAGGGTCGCAGGGAGCGCTCCTTGCCAGCAACTGCGACCCTTGCAAAACTTACATCGTTACGCAAGGAAAATACGAGACACGTTACGACCTCGCAAACAACGGCCGCAACACGCGCATATCAAAACATGAAAAATACAACAAATACACACAACAAATACATAAAAGCTTACTTACAGGAAGAGGGGGCACCCAGGACCTCGGAAACTAAAGTTACTCCTCAATTTAACTCAAATTAAAAGAGTTTAGACACAAAAGAATTGTCTAAGCGAAAGAAAACATGGCCGCCGAAAAAAAGTAAAACGAGGCTACAGCAGTCTGAAGACGCAAAACACCACCAGACACCTACGTATTTGCCGAAAAACACCTACGAGATTAGAAAACAAGGACGCAGCCCGCGCCACCCCAAAAACATTACAAACACAACAAATACAAACAACAAACACATAAAAAGGTTACTCACAACAAGGGGGGGCACCGAGGACCTCTGCAAGTGAAGTTACACCTCCATTTAACCACAAATTTCAGAGTTTAGAGACCCGAAAATCCCCTAAGCGAGAGAAAAAATGGCCGCCGAACAAAACGAAAATGAGGCTAAAGGTCCCTAAACACGCAAAACACCACCAAACACCTACGGATATTCAAAAAAGTCGCACGACATAGAAAACGAACGGCGCTACATCAGCCACATTATATACACCAAACACCATTAGCTCACTTACACTTTCATTGCCGTCATTTTTTTGACGGGCAATTCGCTAGTATTTTGATATCTATAATGCGCCAACATAACACAAATACAAGGTAAAAACAATATCAATCCAGATTACATGTATATATATATATATATATATATATATATATATATATATATATATATACAGTATATATATATATTATTGTGTACTTTATTTTATTAAGAAGTGTTTATAAGCCTTGCCTAAAATGAAACAAACAGTGCCCTCTGCAGCATATGCAGACACAGTCTTTGTAGGACTGTATGTGCAGTGTAGTATCCTAGCCTATCAGGGACCACGTCTCAGCAGGATTTTGCAGAGAGATGGTCACTGTTTTGTTAGTATGAAAAACAGCACAGCCAGTACTAGAGTCTGTGACTTCATGAGAGGTAGTGGGAAGACCCATACAGGGACTATTTGTTTGATTGTAGCCTTGTAAGCACTTCTTATAAAATAAAGGACATGTCAGTAAATAGATACACAGGGATATTATACACCTAGTAATATCCAGGAACCTGCCATGACTA
>CM050174.1:30951753-31049253 GCA_027410445.1 Discoglossus pictus
CACAAAACAGGAAGGATGGCGCAGTGAGAGAAAGAATGGCATAGGGACATAGAAGATGGCATAGTGAAGATGGCACAGTGAGAGAGAGGATGTCATAGACAGACAGAGAGAGTAGCACAGGGAAAGAGGTAGGAAGTCAGAGAGAGAGACAGAGGATGGCACAAGACAGTGTAGATGGCACATAGACAGGGAGGATGGCACAGGGAAAGAGGTAGGAAGTCAGAGAGAGAGACAGAGGTTGGCACAAGACAGTGTAGATGGCACATAGACAGGGAGGATGGCACAGGCTTTATTTGACCATACCACTCCTAAACTGCCATACAAGAAAGCGATTGCAATCATCACTGTGGACACTTTTATCTTTTGAATACCTAAACTTGATGATGGTTTTACAAAACAAACAAACAAACAAACACGGCCTGCACCCTTTTAATATAATAATTGTTTGCTGCAGGGTTCCATTTCTCTATGCTACTTCCTTAGCAAGGAGTATCCTTGTAAACTAATGAACTTTCTATTAGTCCACACAATGTACTCCAGGCATAGGTGGGGGTTCCTAACACAGTAATGAAATGACGTTGGATAAATAGTTAACCTATTACAATGAGTTGACCTCAATGTCCAACATTTCCACATAAGCAATATAAGCTTGTCTATATGGGGAAGTCATATAAATCATCAGAGTGGATGGCCGGGGACTGTATATAATTGGTGAAAAAAATGTGTTTTGATTGTTTATGTCCTAAACAGATTTTACGGACTTCCTTAAAAGAGTATAAATGTGGGTGATCCGGATTTGGAGGGTGTGCAAGGCCTAAGATGCTGCCACTCGATCTCCGGATTATCCGCCGGTCACTACACACCAATTACATATCCCCCTGAAACCAAACCCTGATATTAAATGTCTGACAAATCCTCCTCCTCCTCAGCACGGATCAGATTTACGTGCGCCCTTCATGATGACTTTCCTATTAACCCCTTCGCTGCCACAACATCATCCCTTTTTTTTTTTGCAGATCTACTTACTGGGAGATGCACTTTTTTTTTTACAAATGGTGGTAAAGGTAGATGGAAAGGCCATCCAGCAGAAGAGGTCGTGAGGGATTAGTATATAGATTCACAGGGGAGCTATGCAATATGGTATATTCACATATTCGGTGCCTTTAGATACTCAGTAGAACTATATAATGCACATATTTTTAGCCAAAAGACTAATTTATAGCCAATACATATAGATACTCAGTGGTGCTATACAATACAACATAGACATACTCTGTTTTATATATACTATACAATGCAGTACAATCATGATTAATCTATATATACTCATTGGCACTATACAATGCAGAATACTGATGATCAGTGCTATATATACTATACAACAGAGTATATTCATGTTCAGTGCTATATTTACTTACTGGGGCTATACAATGCAGTATATAGATGATTCGTGCTATATACAGTCAGCAAATCTAAAAAAACTGTGTATTCGTGTTCAATTATATATATATATATATACTCAATGGAGCTATACAATGCAGAATACTGATGATCAGTGCTATATACACTCAGCAGCACTGTATAATACTGCATATAAACTCAGTGCAACTATGCAATGCAGTATGATGGCCGGTGCTATATATACTCAGTTCAACTATACAATGCATTATGATGACCAGTGCTATATATACTCAGTGCAATGACCAGTGTTATATATACTCAGTACACCTATACAATGCATTATGATGACCAGTGCTATATATACTTAGTGCAATGACCAGTGCTATATATACTCAGTACACCTATACAATGCAGTATGATGACCAGTGCTATATATACTTAGTGCAATGACCAGTGCTATATATACTCAGTACACCTATACAATGCAGTATGATGGCCGGTGCTATATATACTCAGTGCAATGACCAGTGCTATATATACTCAGTGCACCTATACAATGCAGTATGATGGCCAGTGCTATATATACTCAGGGCAATGACCAGTGCTATATATACTCAGTGCACCTATACAATGCAGTATGATGGCCAGTGCTATATATACTCAGTGCAATGACCAGTGCTATATATACTCAGTGCACCTGTACAATGCAGTACGATAACAAGTGCTATATATTCTCAGTGCACCTATACAATGTATTATGCGAACCGGTGCTATATATACTCAGTGCAATGACCAGTGCTATATATACTCAGTGCACCTATACAATGCATTATGATGGCCGGTGCTATATATACTCAGTGCAATGACCAGTGCTATATATACTCAGTGCAATGACCAGTACTATATATACTGAGGACACGTATACAATGCATTATGATAACCGGTGCTATATATACTCAGTGCACCTATACAATGCAGTACGATGGCCGGTGCTATATATACTCAGTGCACCTATACAATGCAGTACGATGGTCGGTGCTATATATACTCAGTGCACCTATACAATGCAGTACGATGGCCGGTGCTATATATACTCAGTGCAATGACCAGTGCTATATATACTCAGTGCACCTATACAATGCAGTACGATGGTCGGTGCTATATATACTCAGTGCACCTATGCAATGCAGTACGATGGCCGGTGCTATATATACTCAGTGCACCTATACAATGCAGTACGATGGCCGGTGCTATATATACTCAGTGCACCTATACAATGCAGTACGATGGCCGGTGCTATATATACTCAGTGCACCTATACAATGCAGTACGATGGCCGGTGCTATATATACTCAGTGCACCTATACAATGCAGTACGATGGCCGGTGCTATATATACTCAGTGCACCTATACAATGCAGTACGATGGCCGGTGCTATATATACTCAGTGCACCTATACAATGCAGTACGATGGCCGGTGCTATATATACTCAGTGCACGTATACAATGCAGTACGATGGCCGGTGCTATATATACTCAGTGCACCTATACAATGCAGTACGATGGCCGGTGCTATATATACTCAGTGAACCTATACAATGCAGTACGATGGCCGGTGCTATATATACTCAGTGCACCTATACAATGCAGTACGATGGTCGGTGCTATATATACTCAGTGCACCTATACAATGCAGTACGATGGCCGGTGCTATATATACTCAGTGCAATGACCAGTGCTATATATACTCAGTGCACCTATACAATGCAGTACGATGGCCGGTGCTATATATACTCAGTGCACCTATACAATGCAGTACGATGGCCGGTGCTATATATACTCAGTGCACCTATACAATGCAGTACGATGGCCGGTGCTATATATACTCAGTGCACCTATACAATGCAGTACGATGGCCGGTGCTATATATACTCAGTGCACCTATACAATGCAGTACGATGGCCGGTGCTATATATACTCAGTGCACCTATACAATGCATTATGATGACCAGTGCTATATATACTCAGTGCACCTATACAATGCAGTACGATGGTCGGTGCTATATATACTCAGTGCACCTATACAATGCAGTACGATGGCCGGTGCTATATATACTCAGTGCAATGACCAGTGCTATATATACTCAGTGCACCTATACAATGCAGTACGATGGTCGGTGCTATATATACTCAGTGCACCTATGCAATGCAGTACGATGGCCGGTGCTATATATACTCAGTGCACCTATACAATGCAGTACGATGGCCGGTGCTATATATACTCAGTGTAATGAACAGTGCTATATATACTCAGTGCACCTATACAATGCAGTACGATGGCCGGTGCTATATATACTCAGTGCACCTATACAATGCAGTACGATGGCCGGTGCTATATATACTCAGTGCACCTATACAATGCAGTACGATGGCCGGTGCTATATATACTCAGTGCACCTATACAATGCAGTACGATGGCCGGTGCTATATATACTCAGTGCACCTATACAATGCAGTACGATGGCCGGTGCTATATATACTCAGTGCACCTATACAATGCAGTACGATGGCCGGTGCTATATATACTCAGTGCACCTATACAATGCAGTACGATGGCCGGTGCTATATATACTCAGTGCACGTATACAATGCAGTACGATGGCCGGTGCTATATATACTCAGTGCACCTATACAATGCAGTACGATGGCCGGTGCTATATATACTCAGTGCACCTATACAATGCAGTACGATGGCCGGTGCTATATATACTCAGTGCACCTATACAATGCAGTACGATGGTCGGTGCTATATATACTCAGTGCACCTATACAATGCAGTACGATGGCCGGTGCTATATATACTCAGTGCAATGACCAGTGCTATATATACTCAGTGCACCTATACAATGCAGTACGATGGCCGGTGCTATATATACTCAGTGCACCTATACAATGCAGTACGATGGCCGGTGCTATATATACTCAGTGCACCTATACAATGCAGTACGATGGCCGGTGCTATATATACTCAGTGCACCTATACAATGCAGTACGATGGTCGGTGCTATATATACTCAGTGCACCTATACAATGCAGTACGATGGCCGGTGCTATATATACTCAGTGCACATATACAATGCAGTACGATGGCCGGTGCTATATATACTCAGTGCACCTATACAATGCAGTACGATGGCCGGTGCTATATATACTCAGTGCACCTATACAATGCAGTACGATGGCCGGTGCTATATATACTCAGTGCACCTATACAATGCAGTACGATGGCCGGTGCTATATATACTCAGTGCACCTATACAATGCAGTACGATGGCCGGTGCTATATATACTCAGTGCACCTATACAATGCAGTACGATGGCCGGTGCTATATATACTCAGTGCACCTATACAATGCAGTACGATGGCCGGTGCTATATATACTCAGTGCACCTATACAATGCAGTACGATGGCCGGTGCTATATATACTCAGTGCACCTATACAATGCAGTACGATGGCCGGTGCTATATATACTCAGTGCACCTATACAATGCAGTATGATGGCCGGTGCTATATATACTCAGTGCACCTATACAATGCAGTATGATGGCCGGTGCTATATATACTCAGTGCACCTATACAATGCAGTATGATGGCCGGTGCTATATATACTCAGTGCACCTATACAATGCAGTACGATGGCCGGTGCTATATATACTCAGTGCACCTATACAATGCAGTATGATGGCCGGTGCTATATATACTCAGTGCACCTATACAATGCAGTACGATGGCCGGTGCTATATATACTCAGCCAAACCATACATTTAAGGAAAAATAAGTGGGCAAAAGTGAGTATGTTGTTTGATTACACGGGTATTAGACAGGATAAGAGGAGTTTGTTGGTACTCAGTATCACTATACACCCCACTCACATAGAGACGCCAAGCAGAGCGCGCAGCGTATACAGAGAGTGCCACCTGTGTGACTGCTGGTGTTTATGAGTCAAGAAGTCGCGCGGTGCCAAGTCCCGGGCAGCTGCCTCTCTGTCTGGCACCTAATGACTTTATCCCACCTAAACGAATGTGTCAGTCTTGTCGAGTGTAGATCGAGACGAGATAACGAGCCACCTGTCGTCTTGCTGATCTTTTAACAATTGAGTTAATTTTTATGATTTATTTAAACTTTTTTTTTTTTTTTGCTTAAAGCGATATGTTCTGATTTACTAGGTATATAATATCCCTATGTATCTATTTACTTTTATGTACTTTATTTTACTGTCTAAAATAAAATAAATAGTGTCTGTATGGGTCTGCCCTCTGCAGCTCATGAAGATACACACTCTGCCGTACTTGCTGTGTCTCAGACTAACCAATCAATGACCTTCTCACAGCAACCTGCTGCTGAGACGTGGTCCTTGATAGGCTAGGACACTACACTGCACATCCAGCAATACAGAGTCAGTGTATGCATATGCTGCAGTGGGCAGACCCATACAAGGACAATCTCTTTGATTTTAGAGTTTATAAACACTTCTGAACAACTTAAAGATACAAAGATATATTATATACCTAGTAAAATCCAGGACCCTTCCATATCCTTTTAAAGTCACCGAACCCACCAGTTACGCACTGCATCATCAGATAAAGAAGTTGAAACCATGTGGAAAATGTGTTTCTTTCTTTAAAATTGCTGCTGAATTGATGGGTTAGAAGCATTTTATATTTGAATATAATATATATTATATATATATATATATATATATATATATATATATATATATATATATATATATACGCATATACATATATATATATAATTTTTTTTTTTTTTTTATATTTATCTAGATACAATTAAAGACCTAATTAAAATAAATCATTAGTTTAGTCATTTTTAACTATTTAAAACAATTCAAGTGAGCTGTGAATTAAAATGTTTTCATACTTTTTGTTCTTGATTTTAGCTCCTCTACATGATGGCGCAGAGTGGATTTAATGGATTCAGTGGTTGTTTAATGTATTGCTTTATCTTTTTGTTTGATTGCTGTTCCTCTCTATACTTAGTTGCAAACAGCAATTTAAACGGTCCACACAAACCGCACATTTTTACAGCTTGGACAGCAGATGCCCAGTTAAGTGTTTTGGCACGTCCGGAGCGGCCCCTTTAAGGTCACAATACTGTAAATATTTCAGCGCTCTGAGTAACCCTGAAGCTTTTATCGGCCACAAGCTGGAAGTCTTCAGTCACTTAGATTGTCAGTGATGGACGCTAATATCTGTATGTCAGAGGGGTCAGCGGTCACTGCTGCTGGATGCTCTATACATATACAGGCAGCACCCTGGGGTGGGATTAGGGAGACCCCAATATATAGGTCCAGAAACACATTGGCACAGAGCACAGGGGGGCCGTGCGGAAATGCACTGAGAGATAATTATTATAGTATCTGAATAAGAATAAAATACTAATATATGATAGGTAATAGAAGTATTGCTGTGTTAGATAGATAGATAGATAGATAGATAGATAGATATTAGTCTATCTATCTATCTATCAACCTACTGACCAGTCTATCTATCTATCTATCTATCTATCTATCTATCTATCTATTTCCCCTACTATCTATCTATCTATCTATCTATCTATCTATCTATCTATCTATCTATCTATCTATCTATCTATCTATCCATCCAGCTATCTATCTATCTATCTATCTATCTATCTATCTATCTATCTATCTATCTGTCTCTCTCTCTCTATCTATCTATCTATCTATCTGTCTCTCTCTCTATCTATCTATCTATCTATTTCCCCTACTATCTATCTATCTATCTATCTATCTATCTATCTATCTATCTATCTATCTATCTATCTGTCTCTCTCTCTCTATCTATCTATCTATCTATCTATCTATCTATCTATCTATCTATCTATCTATCTGTCTCTCTCTCTCTCTATCTATCTATCTATCTATCTATCTATCTATCTGTCTCTCTCTCTCTCTATCTATCTATCTATCTATCTATCTGTCTCTCTCTCTCTCTATCTATCTATCTATCTATCTATCTGTCTCTCTCTCTATCTATCTATCTATCTATCTATCTATCTGTCTCTCTCTCTCTCTATCTATCTATCTATCTATCTATCCACCTACCGACCAGTCTATCTAAAACAAACACCATAATGAATAAGATGTGCTTATTTAGCTCACAATAAATATCATAAATCCTCTTGCATTTAAGGACAAGACTCAATGGTTTTTGCTCACTAACCAGATCTGAGAAGTTAGAAAACAGTTGGCCATTTTGGGGAACCATAAATAAGAGCATCTCCCAGGCAACTGACATAGCCAATCAGCAAGTCTGAGAGGGTGAGTGACAGCTTCAGCTGCCTATAAGGACCTAATAATGAATTATGGATATTGATAAGTGGGTGGGCTGTAATGTGCTGTATGTTGTGGTACAGTAATGGAGAGTGGTGTGCGAGTTATTGAGAGGGTGGCGTTAGGGGAATAAACATAAAATGTTTATTATGTCATTAAAGCTGCAGTGTTACCAATAAGAGATACTGTACTGAGGGGGCTGGCTGCAGTGCTTCTCAGCTCCTTCAACATTTGCCTCCCCCCTATATTCTGCTGCCCTAGGCTTGGGCCTATGTTTAAACATGCCCATGGTATCTATCTATCTATCTATCTATCTATCTATCTATCTATCTATCTGTCTGTCTGTCTGTCTGTCTGTCTGTCTATCCCTAGCTTTGTGTCTATATCTGTCTCTGTCTATCTGTCTCTATATCTATCTATCCATCTATCTATATATCTATCATGTATCTATCTATCCCTATCTATCTATCTATCTATATCTATCTATCTATCTATCTATCTATCTATCTATCTATCTATCTATCTGTCTATCCCTATCTTTGTGTCTATATCTGTCTCTGTCTATCTATCTGTCTCTATATCTATCTATCTATCTATCTATATATATATCTATCATGTATCTATCTATCCCTATCTATCTGTCTATCTATCTATCTATCTATCTATCTATCTATCTATCTATCTATCTATCTATCTATCTATCTATCTATCTTTGTGTCTATCTATCTGTCTCTATGTCTATCTATCTGTCTGTCTATCTATGTATCCACCTATACATCCATCTACTAATCGATCAATTCATATGTCTGCAAACAACAATATTTCGATTTCTCTCTCAAACGTAACATGAGAGACACTGGTCCACTTCCCCATCTATAAACTAATAAAAAGTAGTTTTCTCTTTAATCCACAACACTCATTTCCCTATAACCTTCTCTTTTAATCACATTATTTCCAAGGTCTGACTCATTTTAACTGATAGCAGATAGGACCCTTCTCAGAGGTTTCACAATTTGCCAAATGTCCTTACAGAAAGTACATTTATTTATTTAGTGACCGGTTTCATTCTCACCAGTCCCATAATGCTACCAGAATGTGGTTTTGTGTCACTAGAAACACCAGGTGATGTCCTGTGGGTGTCAGGTGATGTCCAGTGGGCGTCAGGTGATGTCCGGTGGGTGCCAGATGATAACCAGTGGGCGTCAGGTGATGCTTGATGGGCGTCAGGTGATGCTTGATGGGTGCCAGTTGATGTGCAGTGGGCGCCAGGCGATATCCAATGGGTGTCAGGTGATATCCGATGAGTGCCAGGTGATGTCTGATGGGCTCCAGGTGATATCTGGTGAGTGCGAGGTGATATCCGGTGAGTGCCAGGTGATATTTGGTGGGCTCCAGGTGATATTGAGTGAGTGCCATGTGATGTCCGGTGGCTGCTGGGTGGGCATCAGGACATATCTGATGGGTGTCAGGTGATGACCGGTGGGCGTCAGGATATGTCCAGTGTGTGCCAGGTAATGTTCAATTTGTGCCAGATGATGCCCGGTAGGTACACAACAACAAATTAGAGGTGTTCAATCTGAGAACAGACAATTACCTGAAGGTCTGGCTACCTACTCAGAGAGCAACCTCACTGTGCCTTAGGAAGTAAAGCTGACCATCACTGACGAGGCCCACAAAGGCCAAAACGTGTCTGGGGTTTGCTGTTTCTCCTGTTCAGGGTAGAATTGCCTGGTATTTCGGGGCTGGATCACTCTTTTGAGTGAGACCAGACTCTTATACTACAGGATATTTCTCCCTGTGAAGGGCACAAGTGAGCTAAAAGAGGTCTCCGAGTAGGTAACCAGACCTATAGGACAAACCTACTTCAGGTATTGTCCGTTCTCAGATTGAGCACCTCTAATTTTGTTGTTGTGGATGCCTGGTAGATGTCCAGTGTTTGCCAGATGCTGTCCGGTGAGCATCAGCAGATGTCACGTGGGAGCCAGGTGATTTCCAGTGGGTGCCAGGTAATGTCCGGTGGGTGCCAGGTAATATCCATTGGGCACCAAGCTCTGATCTCTTCACTAAAACCTTTCACGCTGTCATGACTGGAGCCAAGTACCACATAACAAGGCCCATTTTGTATGTGGAGAGAGGTATAAAAGACTTATTTATACAGTAAACTCCTTTTACTGACTGTATCCCTCGCTCCTTATAGCTTTTCCTGATAACAAAGGCTTTTTTATTCCTTGCTTGCCAGCATTCATTTGCTTTTTCTGTTTATTTTCCTTAAATTAAACCGTTTCCACTCCCAGAGGAGGTTATCCTTTTCCGTTCTGTTCCCTGTTAAAAAAATCACTTGTCCCATTGCGTTAGGAAAGACGTAAAGAAAGACAACGCCCTCATCTTAAAGCCTCAAAGCAGCCCCTATGTGTCAAAAATCCCAAAAGGGTACATTTAGTCCTAAATATACACAAGGAAACTGCATGTAACGTAATGGCATTGATTGTGACAAAATGGCCCCCGGAACCAAAATAGATGCATTTAACTATAACACTTACTGGAAATATTTGGAAAATGCCCTGGGAAGCATCATATTTTAGCGAAATATTTAAGAAAGTAAAAAAAAAAAAAACAGCAACTGTGTAAGCAATGAGCCTAAAATAAATTTTAGAGAAAATGTTATTGTGTATAGAAAGTTCAATTTTGTCTGACTTCATGATAGTATTAGAGGGTGTGTGCTTATCTTATATATCATTGGAGGAGAGAAGAGTGTGATGCAGGGTGGCTTATATCACTGGACACCTATCCACATGCGCCTGACATGTTTAGAAACAGGAAATCGCGAGGATTACAGCAAGCCCTGCTCCTGCAGAAATGTTAGCACCCCAGCCGCACATTCAACCTTCACTAAAGTTTCATGGATACCTCCAGGCTCCAGCTGAGACATTTTTTAAAAATTAAAATCTAGTTTTATGAGAATGCCTAATTAGGCTCTTAGTCACACTTCCATTTTTTATATTTTAAAGTGCCACTTATTGGCACAGTGTTTGTAGGTTCCCTGGTGGTCCAGTGGTTAGGATTTGGTGCTTTCACCGCTGTGACCTAGGTTTGATTCCAGTCAGGGAACCAAGAGGTCACACTACCCTGAAGCCATGCAGGGTTGGGCCGGGTCAGTAGTTGCATGGGAGACCACCTACTAATACCAGGAGCTGTATGCTCTGGCCCACTGGAGAGGGAACTGGCAACCCACTACAGCATCTCTGCAATGAATACCAAGTGGATCAGAATGAACATGGACATAAAGATGGGCCTGGTGTGTTACGGTCCACGAGGTCACAGAGAGTCAGACATGACTGAACGATGTAATATCTGTATTTCTTGGAATTCTGAGCATACAATATGTTTTTTAGACATTCAATGTGAAAATATACAATGTATGCAAATGTGCTATACATTTACTATATATATTTATATATATATATATATATATATATATATATATATGTGTATACTTACATATATACTTATTTATATCACTAATATAGTTTCTAAAGAGGGCGTAACGCTCCAGTGGGAGCGCATGCGCACTATAGAAACTATTTGTACGGATTACATACAGTACATGCTGCACTGCCAGAGGGGGGAAAGGGGGAAGAGACACAGGGGAGGGAGGAGGGGCGGAGAGACAGAGGGGGAAAGAGACACAGGGGGGAAGAGACACAGGGGAGGGAGGAGGGGGGAAGAGACAGAGTGGGAAAGAGACAGAGGGGGAAAGAGACACAGGAGAAAAGGGGGAAAGAGACAAACGGGAGGGAGGGGGAAAGAGACAAAGGGGAGGGAGGGGGGAGAGATACAGGGGAAAAGGGGAAAGAGAAAGGGGGGAAAGAGGGAAGAGACACAGGGGAGGGAGGAGGGGGGGAGAGACAGAGGGGGAAAGAGACACAGGGGGGAAGAGACACAGGGGAGGGAGGAGGGGGGAAGAGACAGAGTGGGAAAGAGACAGAGGGGGAAAGAGACACAGGAGAAAAGGGGGAAAGAGACAAACGGGAGGGAGGGGGAAAGAGACAAAGGGGAGGGAGGGGGGAGAGATACAGGGGAAAAGGGGAAAGAGAAAGGGGGGAAAGAGGGAAGAGACACAGGGGAGGGAGGAGGGGGGAAGAGACAGAGTGGGAAAGAGACAGAGGGGGAAAGAGACACAGGAGAAAAGGGGGAAAGAGACAAACGGGAGGGAGGGGGAAAGAGACAAAGGGGAGGGAGGGGGGAGAGATACAGGGGAAAAGGGGAAAGAGAAAGGGGGGAAAGAGGGAAGAGACACAGGGGAGGGAGGAGGGGGGGAAGAGACCGAGGGGGAAAGAGACACAGGGGGGAAGGGGAAAAGAGACACAGGGGAGGGTGGAGGGGGGAAGAGACACAGGGGGAAAGGGGAAAGAGACAGAGGGAAAAAGGGACACAGAGGAGGGGGGAGAGACACAGGGGAGGGAGGAGAGGGAAACGAGGCACAGGGGGAAGGGGGAGAGAGACAGAGGGGAAAAGGGCAAAGAGATAGAGGGGACAGAGACACAGGGGGGAAGAGACACAGGGGAGGGAGGAGGGTGTAAGAGACAGAGTGGGAAAGAGACACAGGAGGAAAGGGGGAAAGAGACAAAGGGGAGGGAGGGGGAAAGAGACAATGGGGAGGGAGGGGGAAAGAGACAATGGGGAGGGAGGGGGGAGAGATACAGGGGAAAAGGGGAAAGAGACAGGGGGAAAGAGGGAAGAGACACAGGGGAGGGAGGAGGGGGAAAGAGACAGAGGGGGAAAGAGACAGATGAGGAAAGAGACACAGGCGGAAAGGGGAAAAGAGACACTGGAGGGTGGAGGGGGGAAGAGACAGAGGGAAAAAGGGACACAGAGGAGGGGGGAGAGACACAGGGGAGGGAGGAGAGGGAAACGAGACACAGGGGGAAGGGGGAAAGAGACAGAGGGGAAAAGGGCAAAGAGATAGAGGGGACAGAGGGAGAAAGAGACACAGGGGAGAGAGGAGGGGTAAAGAGACACAGGGAAGGGAGAGGGGGGAGAGAGAGAGACACACACAGGGGAGGGAGATGGGGGAAGAGATAAAGAGGAATGAGAGGGGGAAGAGACACAGGGGAGGGAGAGGCGGGAAAGAGACACAGGAGAGGCAGGGGAAGAGACACATGGGAGGGGGAGATAGACACATGTAATATTAACGGGTAAACAACAAGTACATATATAAAGACTTGATAAAGGAAAAACTATTCTCGAAAGCTTGTCATAAAAAATGTATATGTTTGTCCAATAAAAAAGGCATCACTATATATTGCAATACTCTTCAACTAGACTACAGGACAATCACGGCTACCTCACTCTTCATATATATATATATATTCCCACAAATGTATTTGAAGCACTTAATTCCATGGGTTTTCAGTTGGGTTTCAGTCCCGCTCTGCTATTGGGGAGATGATACCCAGAGATATGATGTCATCATGTGATGTGAACCTAATACAATGGATTCCCTTGTGCGCGCACCTCACAGCCCAGGCGCTGTCTGTCTTGGAAACACAGACCTGTAGATTTTGATGATGGATAGAAAGCAATACCCCCATCTTGTGTCCTCCTACTCTTATTTTTTATATGAAAATGACATAGATACGGATGAAAATAAATAATTAAACTTAATTAAACATTTATATCTCATAAAAAGTCCCTTTGAGATGTATAAAAGCTGGACCAATACACTGGCCCTTTAAGGCGTCTCAGTTTAGAACAACAGGCTCATAATTCTGTCAAAAAGGGATTTTAACTTGTAAAGGGATCAGGAATAAGATATGAAAGATATATCAGGGGAACCCAAGGAACTTGATAATGTCTCTTAATCATAAGATCTCCCCTGGAAAATCCCTACAAGTGTCAGATCTTCAGGGGTTATACTTAGTGTCACTATATATAAACCCCCCAAGAAACCGATATGCAGAAGACATTCCCTTGAAAGGCATCAATGTCACACTTAGAGGACCTTTGTAGTCTATATTATTATATTAATGTTATAATTTCTTATTATTATTTCTTAAACTGCAAAGGAAGCTTCTGTACAATGGCATTGTGGAAGCTACAACTGCCAGTGCTTTCAATGGGACAAAGCTCATTCATTTACAAGAACAAAAAGTAGCCAAACAGCTCAGAAAAAGAAATACATTTCGCCCATTATCTAGTTTAATTCAAAAGAACAGTGGGCTTTTAATGTAGTTTGGGAAAAAACGACACGTGTTTGTGCAGTCTAGCAATATTAGCTATTGTGTAAGCCATACACTTAAAGGCATTTTTAGAGAAAATGTTAATTTTAACAGGCTCTGCTTATGTCTGTGAGCTTATATATTGGATGTCACATAAAACTGAATAGAGATCTTATCTGCATCAAAGGTGATGTATCTGTTTAGGACATTCAATAAATGCAAAATTAGAATAAATTATTCGTGATCAACATGTCCTGTTAGCCACACGTCTTTTTGTAAGCGCAGCTGTCGCGCTACCTTGCTACGCATCAAACTAAGAACAGATTTATGCCGTAACCGAAACTCTTTCCCTATAAAAGTCAGCTTAGATGGGAATCCATGTGTTAGTGAGATTTATTTATAGAGAGCTCATATTCCGTTAGCGAAATAATACCCTGCAGTATTTACTGGTTCCTGAAAAAAAAACGACATCTATATTTCAGCAAATGTATGAGATAATTGTGCGTTTTCAAAGCAAAGTGTATTGCAAAGTTCTTTATCTATTGGTAGTTTGCAGCCGTGCGCTGTTTCTTTAAGGGAGAACTATGGTTTAATTTTTTCTACAATCTGTTGAATTAGTAAACGTGATAACGAGCCAAATGTTCCCAAATGAATAAGTAAACAAACATCACGTTTATATTGGGTTCCTTGGTGGTCCAGTGGTTAAGATTCAGTGTTTTCACCACTGCGACTTGGGTTTGATTTCAGTTAGGGAACCAAGAGGTCACACCACCCTGAAGCCAAGCAGCGTTGGGCCTAGTCACCTAGGAACACCACACCATGCTGATCCACTTGGTTTTCATGGCAGAGATAATGGAGTTCGATGCCAGTTCCTTCTCCAGCAGGGCACAGCATACAGCTCCTGGTATTCCAAGCTGGTCTCACATCCAACTACTTCCCAGGTACAACCCTCCATGGTTTCAGGGTGGTGACCAGGCCCAACCCTCCATGGCATCAGGCTGGAGACCAAGGCCAAAACTCCATGGCTTCAGGGTGGTGACTAGGCCCAAAACTCCATGGCGTCAGTGTGGTGACCAGGCCCACCCCTCCTTGGCTTCAGGGTGGTGACTAGGCCAAACCCTCCATGGCTTCACAATGGTGACCATGCTAAACCCTCCATGGCGTCAGGGTGGTGACCAGGCCCACCCCTCCTTGGCATCAGGCTGGAGACCAAGGCCAAAACTCCATGGCTTCAGGGTGGTGACCAGGCCCAAAACTCCATGGCGTCAGTGTGGTGACCAGGCCCACCCCTCCTTGGCTTCAGGGTGGTGACTATGCCCAACCCTCCATGGCTTCACAATGGTGACCATGCACAACCCTCCATGGCGTCAGGGTGGTGACCAGGCCCACCCCTCCTTGGCTTCAGGGTGGTGACTAGGCCCAACCCTCCATGGCTTCACAATGGTGACCATGCGCAACCCTCCATGGCGTCCGGGTGGTGACCAGGCCCAACCCTCCTTGGCTTCAGGGTGGTGACTAGGCCCAACCCTCCATGGCTTCACAATGGTGACCATGCGCAACCCTCCATGGCTTCATGGTGTTGCCCAGCCCAACCCTCCTTGGCGTCATAGTGGTGTGACCTCTTGGTTCCCTGACTGGAATCAAACCCAGGTCACAGCAGTGAATGCAACAAATCCTAACCACTGGACCATCAGGGAACCCAAATAGATACCCAGGTATATTATATAGCTAGTAAAATCCAGAAACCTTCCATTCCACATTAACCATTTAAGGTGGGCCTTCATGGCTTTTTGGTAGGTATGGGGTTAACCACTAAAGCGAGGTATCCATCATGACCATGACAGGCCTTTTAGGGCGATGGAGCGGGCCAGGCAGTAATAAAACATTACATAGCAGTTTGCAGGCAGTGTCGGACCCCCACTTAATCTTCGCCTCCTTTACTTATTCATATAGATAGTTATCAAATATGCATCTGCTCTACAGAGCTGCGTCTGGGACCGATCTGAAAGGCCCTTCCATCAGATATCAGGAGGGGTGGGGGGCCGGGAGAAGGAGGGTACGGCACACACTGAAATAGTTGTCATGACTTAATTAATAAAGATTGTTTTTTGTTGTGATAAAAAAAAGTTGATGTTTTACGAGAAAAATGTCATTGAAAATTGCTGGTTTTCTCACCAAATGTAATGCTTTAAGAAACAAGAGCTTCGGCACCTTATCTAATCAGATTGTTCTTAAAAACCTCCCTTCCACTTTGAAGACCCTATCAGGGTGGAGATAAACAGCCTAATTGGAGACTGCAATTCTACGCTATGAATGCAAAATTCCTATTAAATATGTAATTTCCAATCATTATTTTTTGTAAATGGTCATTGCACAATTAATACAACTTTCTTACTTTGTTAGGGCCTGAAGAGGAGCTTATATTTGTTATGTAGTTTGGGAAAAACGACACATGTTTGTGCAGTGTTGAACAATATTACCAGCTGTGTAAGCCATACGCAAAAAGGCATTTTTAGAGAAAATGTTATGAAAACTTAAACCCCTTTAAGATTGTATAAATATTCATCACATCTTAAAAATATTAACAGGAGGACACACTCATCAAATCTAGAACTTCCACAAGGTCTCTCAAGTGTGCACCATATCATTTAGTTTGAGTACCAAGATAAAAAAGAATGGAACGAGCAATCGTCCAGGTTAAGCAGATAATCGTCCAGGTTAAGCAGATAATCAAGAGAGTAGGACATAGACTTTGACAGTAATATGTGGTAGACATCATGTCTTCACCAATTTATAAGGAGCTTTGATATATGTCTTGGAAATCAAACACATCTAATAAGAGTCATAGAGATATATTAGATGTTTAATGATTTGAGATGTGATGACACGCGTGGTACATCTGAAACAAGTCTTGATGCAACCAAGAAGTAATCTGGTATACGTCTTGATGTCACCAAAACATACATCTGTTGCAGGTCTTGGTGTCACCTGGAAATAACCTGAAACAGGTACATAATACGTTATAGAAGTCTTTATGGTACCTAGATACAATACTTGAGGTGATATAGACATATATACACAAGTCACCTACACATACATATGATAAAAACCTTGGCAAAACCTAGATGTTCAAATAGTAAAGCCATCTAGATGTATATATGATACAATGTTAGATGTCATGTAGACATATATCTCATACACATCTTGAGATCATATGTCTGATACAAGTTAAACACCAACTAGAGATACATATACCTTAAATCTTGAGTCACCTGGATGTGTAATCATGACTTGTGAAATAATCTGAGACAGATATTGAAGTCTAAATACAATCCAGATAGTGCATCTGATATAATTATTGCCATAACCTAGTATTATAATGAGCTGTAGGATGATCTGATGTAATCTGGCGTGGCATCACCTACACATAATCTCATACATAACATGGCATCTTCTAAAGGTAATCTAAGACAGTCCTTAACATTGCCTAATAGTAAATCTGATGCATTTATTGATGTCACCTTTGCGTAAGTCTTGGCATCACCTAGATGTTTCTCATACATGTCTTGGAATCACCTAGACATAATCTGATTCAAGTCTTGGCATAGCCTAAATGTAATCTGACATGTCTTGGCATCATCTACTCATATATCAGATACAATTCCTGGTGTCACCTAGACATACTCTTATAAATGTCTTGATGTCACTTAGACATACAAGTCTTGACAGCAACAAGATATATAAAGAGTAACTGATACAAGTCTTGAGGTCAACTTGATGAAAACATGGCCAAAGATGACTACTAGCGGTTTTGTCCTTCAACAACATTGTCCAGCTACTTAAGTTTCCGTAATACTTCTCTGTATATAACCCGATTGCTGGAATAGTTAATTACTGGAAAAGATAATTAGGAGTCATGTGGCTAAAGATAGATGGATGGAGTACTCATTTTAATCTTACCCATAATGATTAGCCATTGGTTTTCCATTTCTAATGGTAATGGTATCTTCCAATAAGTCCACCACTCATGTACAATAAAGCAAAAATAATCAATCCTTTCCTTGCCTCAGCTTTTTGACTGTTTCATTGCTGAGTATCTGAAAAGAAAACGTACATAAATATGTTGTCGATCTTAAGATCGTATGTTGTTGACGTCCAAAGTAGAAGTAACAGTCTAAGATTTATGAACTTTCATGCCTGAGCAGAGACGGCACTTATAGTAAATAACTTCCCCATGCTCAAGCAGATGTCCTTTAGTCGTGGACTTATAGGAGTTTGATAAGAGGGTAGCCATTGGTAATGGACTGGTAGCCATCATAGTTGGACTACAATGGAGATAGCTGAATATTGTTATAGTGATTCCATTACAGATAAGGTCTCAACAGAAATAAAATGTAAATCCTACACCTACCAGCTACTAAAATGGCTTGTGGTTTACCTCATAAAAGATTTAAACTTAGCTTTGAGTAGAGACAGGAGAAGGGAGTGATAGCATCTTGTACATACATTAAGAAACTTAACAAATTCCATGAGGACATCACGTAATGAAGACACAGCAAAGTGCGAGAACAATAGATTATGTATAGAGAGATCGGTGGAAATGTGAGAAAGACTCCTTCACGTTAAGTGTAGTAGAGACAAGGAATGGTCTCCAAGGATTCGTGGTAAAAGATATGAAGAATAAAAATACAGCATTTCTTACTATGGTCAATTAGCAATATTTTACTTAAATATAATGTTTCAAAAAATATATAAAAAAATAGAGGGATATCCTCTAGGAAAAGGGTATTACAATTTTCAATAGCTATAATTCTAAGTGTGTAGATATTGCTAGTCTTTGCTTATAAGAATTATTCTGATTTTGTAGAATTTGGCAGTGCTTCATCTTTATTTATAATCTCAATTGTAAGTGTGTTGATATTGCTAAACTAAGCCTTTGTTTACGGTGTGAATTCTGAGATTGTTGCTATTAACAGTGCTGTGTCTTTGTGTTAATGTTGGTTCTCGGTGTTAACATTGACAATGCTGTGCTTTTTGTTCATAATCTGGATTCTGCATTTGTTGTCATTGCCAGTGCTTAACTAAACATTTATTTATAATCTGGATTCTGAGGATGTTGCCACTGACGGTGCTGTGCCTTTGTCTTAATATTGCTTCTCAATGTGTTGACATTGACCGTGCTGTGCTTTTTGTTCATAATCTGGATTCTGCATTTGTTGACATTGCCAGTGGTTAATTAAACATTTATTAATAATCTGGATTATGAGGTTGTTGATATTTACAAAACCAAACTAAGCCTTTTTATTGTCCTGATTCTGATTATCTTGACATTGAGAATGCTACTTTTTTTTATAAATCAAATCTTAAATGTGTTAACATTGACAGTGCTATGATGAACCTTTGCTCATAACCTGACTTCTGACTCAAGTATGGCGCCTTCATTTCTAATCTAGATTCTCAGTGCTGTTCTGTTGTCTACAATCTGGTTTCTGAGTGTGTTGACATTGACAGTGCTATGATGAACCTTTGCTCATAACCTGACTTCTGACTCAAGTATGGCGCCTTCATTTCTAATCTAGATTCTCAGTGCTGTTCTGTTGTCTACAATCTGGTTTCTGAGTGTGTTGACATTGACAGTGCTTTGCTTAGCGTGTGTTTACATGGGCATACACAAAAGCTCACACATACCGGTACAAATTGGTGCCTGTGCCGATCTTACATCACTTTCATAATAACTGACTAATGAGCCTCTGGCTAACGGACGGGGTCTATGAGTGTTGTTTATTGATGGATGACTTGCTCTAATGTAAAAGTGCTTATTGTAGAACATAATATACTCCCAAGAAACGGAACAGTGCCTAAGGCAGGGAGAAAAAAATAATATAATTCAGCCCTTACTGATACTGATATTTGCCCCTCTGGAGGCTAATGGGTTAACCCTCAAAGTGCAAGTGGCATTAAGCAAATAAACCATGCCCCTTCAATGCAATTATATTATTTATTTCTGCCTTTATTATATTGTTGGGAATCTTAAGATTTTAGCCATACAGGGGGGCAAAGGTTTACTCAACAAGGCTAAGGCCCACCCAGTAAGTGATAGGATGGAGAGGAAGACTCCAATATAGACAAGCCAATATCTAAACTGCACATTATCATACTGAGCCGCACATTATCATACTGACCTGCACATTATCATACTGATCCACACATTATCATACTGATCCACACATTATCATACTGATCCGCACATTATCATACTGATCTGCACATTATCATACTGATCCACACATTATCATACTGATCCGCACATTATCATACTGATCCGCACATTATCATACTGAGCTGCACATTATCATACTGAGCCGCAGATCATCATACTGACCCACAAATTATCATACTGAGCCCCACATTATCATACTGACCAGCACATTATCATACTGAGCTGCACATTATCATACTGAGCCGCACATCATCATACTGACCCACAAATTATCATACTGAGCCCCACATTATCATACTGACCAGCACATTATCATACTGAGCTGCACATTATCATACTGAGCCGCACATCATCATACTGAGCCCCACATTATTATACTGACCCACACATTATCATACTGAGCCCGCACATTATCATACTGATCCACACATTATCATACTGATCCACACATTATCATACTGAGCCCCACATTATCATACTGACCAGCACATTATCATACTGAGCTGCACATTATCATACTGAGCCGCACATCATCATACTGAGCCCCACATTATTATACTGACCCACACATTATCATACTGAGCCCGCACATTATCATACTGATCCACACATTATCATACTGATCCACACATTATCATACTGAGCCCCACATTATCATACTGAGCCCGCACATTATTATACTGAGACTCACATTACTATATTGAGCCGCACATTATCATACTGACCAGCACATTATCATACTGAGCCTCACATTATCATACTGATCTGCACATTACTATACTGAGCCGCACATTATCATACTGAGCCCCACATTATCATACTGAGCTGCACATTATCATACTGAGCCGCACATTATCATACTGAGCTGCACATTATCATACTGATCTGCACATTATCATACTGACCAGCACATTATCATACTGAGCCTCACATTATCATACTGACCTGCACATTATCATACTGAGCAGCACATTATCATACTGAGCCTCACATTATCATACTGACCTGCACATTATCATACTGAGCAGCACATTATCATACTGAGACGCACATTATCATACTGAGCCCCACATTATCATACTGAGCCTCACATTATCATACTGACCTGCACATTATCATACTGAGCCTCACATTATCATACTGACCTGCACATTATCATACTGAGCAGCACATTATCATACTGAGACGCACATTATCATACTGAGCCCCACATTATCATACTGAGCCTCACATTATCATACTGAGCAGCACATTATCATACTGAGCCACACATTAGCATACTGAGCCGCACATTATCATACTGACCTGTACATTATCATACTGAGCCGCACATTATCACACTGAGACCCACATTATCATACTGACCTGCACATTATCATACTGAGCCTCACATTATCATACTGACCTGCACATTATCATACTGAGCCCCACATTATCATACTGAGCCGCACATCATCATACTGAGCTGCACATTATCATACTGAGCCGCACATCATCATACTGAGCCCCACATTATTATACTGACCCACACATTATCATACTGAGCCCCACATTATCATACTGAGCCTCACATTATCATACTGACCTGCACATTATCATACTGAGCCCCACATTATCATACTGAGCCCCACATTATCATACTGAGCCCCACATTATCATACTGAGCTGCACATTATCATACTGAGCCGCACATTATCATACTGACCAGCACATTATCATACTGAGACACACATTATCATACTGAGCCCCACATTATTATACTGAGCCGCACATTATCATACTGAGCCCGCACATTATCATACTGATCTGCACATTATCATACTGAGCCGCACATCATCATACTGAGCCCCACATTATTATACTGAGCCGCACATTATCATACTGACCCACACATTATCATACTGAGCCCGCACATTATCATACTGATCCACACATTATCATACTGATCCACACATTATCATACTGAGCCGCACATTATCATACTGACCAGCACATTATCATACTGAGCTGCACATTATCATACTGAGCCGCACATCATCATACTGAGCCCCACATTATCATACTGAGCTGCACATTATCATACTGACCCACAAATTATCATACTGAGCCCCACATTATCATACTGACCAGCACATTATCATACTGAGCCCCACATTATCATACTGAGCCCGCACATTATTATACTGAGACTCACATTACTATATTGAGCCGCACATTATTATACTGACCAGCACATTATCATACTGATCCGCACATTATCATACTGAGCCCGCACATTATCATACTGAGCTGCACATTATCATACTGATCCGCACATTATCATACTGATCTGCACATTACTATACTGAGCCGCACATTATCATACTGAGCTGTACATTATCATACTGAGCTGCACATTATCATACTGATCTGCACATTATCATACTGACCAGCACATTATCATACTGAGCCTCACATTATCATACTGACCTGCACATTATCATACTGATCTGCACATTATCATACTGAGCTGCACATTATCATACTGGGCCGCACATTATCATACTGATCTGCACATTATCATACTGAGCCCCACATTATCATACTGAGCCCCACATTATCATACTGATCTGCACATTATCATACTGAGCCGCACATCATCATACTGAGCCTCACATTATCATACTGACCTGCACATTATCATACTGACCTGCACATTATCATACTGAGCTGCACATTATCATACTGAGCCTCACATTATTATACTGAGCCTCACATTATCATACTGAGCCCCACATTATCATACTGATCTGCACATTATCATACTGAGCCGCACATTAACATACTGAGACACACATTATCATACTGACCTGCACATTATCATACTGAGCCTCACATTATCATACTGACCTGCACATTATCATACTGAGCCTCACATTATCATACTGATCTGCACATTATCATACTGAGCCGCACATTATCATACTGATCTGCACATTGTTATACTGAGACTCACATTATCATACTGAGCCGCACATTATCATACTGACCAGCACATTATCATACTGAGCCGCACATTATCATACTGAGCCGCACATTATCATACTGAGCCGCACATTATCATACTGAGCCCCACATTATCATACTGAGCCGCACATTATCATACTGATCTGCACATTGTTATACTGAGACTCACATTATCATACTGAGCCGCACATTATCATACTGAGCCGCACATTATCATACTGATCTGCACATTGTTATACTGAGACTCACATTATCATACTGAGCCCGCACATTATCATACTGATCTGCACATTGTTATACTGAGACTCACATTATCATACTGAGCCCGCACATTATCATACTGACCAGCACATTATCATACTGAGCCGCACATTATCATACTGAGCTGTACATTATCATACTGAGCTGCACATTATCATACTGAGATGCACATTATCATACTGAGCCGCACATTATTATACTGAGCCGCACATTATTATACTGAGACTCACATTATCATACTGAGCCGCACATTATTATACTGAGCCGCACATTATTATACTGAGCCCGCACATTATCATACTGACCAGCACATTATCATACTGAGCCTCACATTATCATACTGAGCCGCACATTATCATATTGAGCTGCACATTATTATACTGAGCCCCACATTATCATACTGAGCCGCACATTATCATACTGAGATGCACATTATCATACTGAGCCTCACATTATCATACAGAGCTGCACATTAACATACTGAGCCCCACATTATCATACTGAGCCGCACATTATCATACTGACCAGCACATTATCATACTGATCCCCACATTATCATACTGAGCCGCACATTATCATACTGAGCCGCACATTATCATACTGAGCCGCACATTATCATACTGAGCCGCACATTATCATACTGAGCCGCACATTATCATACTGAGACTCACATTATCATACTGAGCCCGCACATTATCACAATGAGCCCCACATTAACATACTAAGCCCGCACATTATCATACTGATCTGCACATTATCACACTGAGCCCCACATTATCACACTGAGCCGCACATTATTATACTGAGCCCGCACATTATCATACTGACCAGCACATTATCATACTGAGCAGCACATTATCATACTGATCCGCACATTATCATACTGAGCTGCACATTATTATACTGAGCCCCACATTATCATACTGAGCCTGCACATTATCATACTGATCCGCACATTATCATACTGAGCCGCACATTATCATACTGATCTGCACATTGTTATACTGAGACTCACATTATCATACTGAGCCCGCACATTATCATACTGACCAGCACATTATCATACTGAGCCGCACATTATCATACTGAGCTGTACATTATCATACTGAGCCGCACATTATCATACTGAGCCGCACATTATTATACTGAGCCCCACATTATCATACTGAGCCCGCACATTATTATACTGAGACTCACATTATCATACTGAGCATCACATTATCATACTGAGCCGCACATTATCATACTGACCAGCACATTATCATACTGAGCCGCACATTATCATACTGACCAGCACATTATCATACTGAGCCGCACATTATCATACTGAGCCTCACATTATCATACTGAGCCGCACATTATCATATTGAGCTGCACATTATTATACTGAGCCCCACATTATCATACTGACCAGCACATTATCATACTGAGCCGCACATTATCATACTGATCCTCACATTATCATACTGAGCCGCACATTATCATACTGATCTGCACATTATCATACTGATCTGCACATTATCATACTGATCTGCACATTATCATACTGACCCGCACATTATCATACTGAGCAGCACATTATCATACTGAGCCGCACATTATCATACTGAGCAGCACATTATCATACTGATCAGCACATTATCATACTGAGCCGCACATTATCACACTGATCTGTACATTATCATACTGAGCCCCACATTATCATACTGAGCCCCACATTATCATACTGAGCCGCACATTATAATACTGAGCTGCACATTATCATACTGAGCTGCACATTATCATACTGACCAGTACATTATCACACTGAGCCCGCACATTATAATACTGAGCTGCACATTATCATACTGAGCTGCACATTATCATACAGAGCTGCACATTAACATACTGAGCCGCACATTATCATACTGAGCTGCACATTATCATACAGAGCTGCACATTAACATACTGAGCCCCACATTATCATACTGAGCTGCACATTATCATACTGAGCCTCACATTAACATACTGAGCCGCACATTATCATACTGAGCCTGTACATTATAATACTGAGCTGCACATTATCATACTGATCTGCACATTTTCATACTGAGCCGCACATTATCATACTGAGCCGCACATTATAATACTGAGCTGCACATTATCATACTGAGCTGTACATTATCATACTGAGCTGCACATTATCATACTGACCTGCACATTATCATACTGATCTGCACATTATCATACTGAGCCGCACATTATCATACTGATCTGCACATTATCATACTGAGCCGCACATTATCATACTGAGCCCTCACATTATCCTACGGAGCCTGCACATTATCATACTGAGCCGCACATTACCATACTGACCCACACATTATCATACTGAGCAGCACATTATTATACTGATCTGCACATTAGCATACTGAGCCCCACATTATCATACTGAGCCTCACATTATCATACTGAGCAGCACATTATCATACTGAGCCGCACATTACCATACTGAGCAGCACATTATCATACTGATCTGCACATTATTATACTGAGCATCACATTAACATACTGAGCCGCACATTACTATACTGACCAGTACATTATCATACTGAGCCGCACATTATCATACTGATCTGCACATTGTTATACTGAGACTCACATTATCATACTGAGCCCGCACATTATCATACTGACCAGCACATTATCATACTGAGCCCCACATTATCATACTGAGCCGCACATTATCATACTGAGCTGCACATTATCATACTGAGCCTCACATTATCATACTGAGCCGCACATTATCATACTGAGCTGTACATTATCATACTGAGCCGCACATTATCATACTGAGCCGCACATTATTATACTGAGCCCCACATTATCATACTGAGCCCGCACATTATCATACTGATCTGCACATTATCATACTGAGCCTGCACATTATCATACTGAGCCCCACATTATCATACTGAGCCGCACATTATCATACTGAGCCGCACATTATCATACTGAGCCGCACATTATCTTACTGAGACTCACATTATCATACTGAGCATCACATTATCATACTGAGCCGCACATTATCATACTGACCAGCACATTATCATACTGAGCCGCACATTATCATACTGACCAGCACATTATCATACTGAGCCGCACATTATCATACTGAGCCTCACATTATCATACTGAGCCGCACATTATCATATTGAGCTGCACATTATTATACTGAGCCCCACATTATCATACTGACCAGCACATTATCATACTGAGCCGCACATTATCATACTGATCCTCACATTATCATACTGAGCCGCACATTATCATACTGATCTGCACATTATCATACTGATCTGCACATTATCATACTGATCTGCACATTATCATACTGACCCGCACATTATCATACTGAGCAGCACATTATCATACTGAGCCGCACATTATCATACTGAGCAGCACATTATCATACTGATCAGCACATTATCATACTGAGCCGCACATTATCACACTGATCTGTACATTATCATACTGAGCCCCACATTATCATACTGAGCCCCACATTATCATACTGATCCACACATTATCATACTGATCCACACATTATCATACTGAGCCGCACATTATCATACTGAGCCGCACATTATAATACTGAGCTGCACATTATCATACTGAGCTGCACATTATCATACTGACCAGTACATTATCACACTGAGCCCGCACATTATAATACTGAGCTGCACATTATCATACTGAGCTGCACATT
Source organism: Discoglossus pictus (assembly GCA_027410445.1). Taxonomy (NCBI): domain Eukaryota; kingdom Metazoa; phylum Chordata; class Amphibia; order Anura; family Alytidae; genus Discoglossus; species Discoglossus pictus. The sequence continues at coordinate 30,978,987 of CM050174.1, forward strand.
ATCATACAGAGCTGCACATTAACATACTGAGCCGCACATTATCATACTGAGCCTGTACATTATCATACTGAGCTGCACATTATAATACTGAGCCGCACATTATCATACTGAGCCGCACATTATAATACTGAGCTGCACATTATCATACTGAGCTGCACATTATCATACTGATCTGCACATTATCATACTGATCTGCACATTATCATACTGAGCTGCACATTATCATACTGACCTGCACATTATCATACTGATCTGCACATTATCATACTGAGCCGCACATTATCATACTGATCTGCACATTATCATACTGAGCCGCACATTATCATACTGAGCCCTCACATTATCCTACGGAGCCTGCACATTATCATACTGAGCCGCACATTACCATACTGACCCACACATTATCATACTGAGCAGCACATTATTATACTGATCTGCACATTATCATACTGATCTGCACATTAGCATACTGAGCCCCACATTATCATACTGAGCCTCACATTATCATACTGAGCAGCACATTAGCATACTGAGCCCCACATTATCATACTGAGCCCCACATTATCATACTGACCCACACATTATCATACTGAGCTGCACATTATCATACTGAGCCCGCACATTATCATACTGACCTGTACATTATCATACTGAGCCTCACATTATCATACTGAGCCTCACATTATCATACTGAGCAGCACATTATCATACTGAGCCGCACATTATCATACTGAGCCGCACATTATCATACTGACCAGCACATTATCATACTGAGCCGCACATTATCATACTGAGCCTCACATTATCATACTGAGCCGCACATTATCATATTGAGCTGCACATTATTATACTGAGCCCCACATTATCATACTGAGCCTGCACATTATCATACTGAGCCGCACATTATCATACTGAGCCCTCACATTATCCTACGGAGCCCGCACATTATCATACTGAGCCACACATTATCATACTGAGCCGCACATTATCATACTGACCCACACATTATCATACTGAGCCGCACATTATCATACTGATCTGCACATTATTATACTGAGCATCACATTAACATACTGAGCCGCACATTACTATACTGACCAGCACATTATCATACTGAGCCGCACATTATCATACTGACCAGCACATTATCATACTGAGCCGCACATTATCATACTGAGCCTCACATTATCATACTGAGCCGCACATTATCATATTGAGCTGCACATTATTATACTGAGCCCCACATTATCATACTGAGCCGCACATTATCATACTGAGCCTGCACATTATCATACTGATCCTCACATTATCATACTGAGCAGCACATTATCATACTGATCTGCACATTATCATACTGAGCATCACATTATCATACTGAGCCTCGCATTATCATACTGATCCTCACATTATCATACTGAGCCTCACATTATCATACTGAGCCACACATTATCATACTGAGCTGCACATTAACATACTGAGCCCCACATTATCATACTGAGCCCCACATTATCATACTGATCCTCACATTATCATACTGAGCTGCACATTAACATACTGAGCCCCACATTATCATACTGAGCCCCACATTATCATACTGAGCCCCACATTATCATACTGAGCCGCACATTATCATACTGATCCTCACATTATCATACTGAGCCTCACATTATCATACAGAGCTGCACATTATCATACTGATCCACACATTATCATACTGATCCACACATTATCATACTGAGCCGCACATTATCATACTGAGCCGCACATTATAATACTGAGCTGCACATTATCATACTGAGCTGCACATTATCATACTGACCAGTACATTATCACACTGAGCCCGCACATTATAATACTGAGCTGCACATTATCATACTGAGCTGCACATTATCATACAGAGCTGCACATTAACATACTGAGCCACACATTATCATACTGAGCCTGTACATTATCATACTGAGCCTGCACATTATCATACAGAGCTGCACATTAACATACTGAGCCACACATTATCATACTGAGCTGCACATTATCATACTGATCTGCACATTTTCATACTGAGCCGCACATTATCATACTGAGCCGCACATTATAATACTGAGCTGCACATTATCATACTGATCTGCACATTATCATACTGAGCTGCACATTATCATACTGAGCTGTACATTATCATACTGAGCTGCACATTATCATACTGACCTGCACATTATCATACTGAGCTGCACATTATCATACTGATCTGCACATTATCATACTGAGCCGCACATTATCATACTGAGCCCTCACATTATCCTACGGAGCCTGCACATTATCATACTGAGCCGCACATTATCATACTGAGCAGCACATTATCATACTGAGCAGCACATTATCATACTGAGCCGCACATTACCATACTGACCCACACATTATCATACTGACCTGCACATTATCATACTGAGCAGCACATTATCATACTGAGCCGCACATTATCATACTGAGCCCTCACATTATCCTACGGAGCCCGCACATTATCATACTGAGCCGCACATTATCATACTGAGCCGCACATTATCATACTGAGCCCTCACATTATCCTACGGAGCCCGCACATTATCATACTGAGCCGCACATTATCATACTGAGCAGCACATTATCATACTGAGCCTCACATTATCATACTGATCTGCACATTATTATACTGAGCCGCACATTATAATACTGAGCCCCACATTATCATACTGAGCCACACATTCTCATACTGAGCTGCACATTATCATACTGAGCTGCACATTATCATACTGAGCCGCACATTATCATACTGAGCCGCACATTATTATACTGAGCCGCACATTACCATACAAGAGCCTCAAAATGAATTTCCGAAATTATTTACTGTAGCGAAAAACTGCTAGTGCAATATATAACCAGTTTATACTGCTCTTTAAAATGTAATCAACTTCCTGTTCGGGTGACAGAGTCCCTTTAAGCTTCTGCCTGTCTAATCATGGCCTCTTGTTCTAGTATTCGTGGTTTATTTCTCTTGGGAGTGTCAAACCATCTACTAGTCCTTAGGATAACAGCCAAAGACAAATCACAGCCCTGTTTGGCTTTCATTAGCTGGGCCCTGTGAGGGTGGTGGGGGTCCCGGGGATGGGGGTGGGGGGGGGTTCTGAGTTAAGCATTTAAACTGAGAACCTGCAAACAGCTTGCTGGGAAAGGTGTGATTTTCCCTGGGAGTACGAGCCTTCTCGGCCCTATGAGAACCACCATCAAAGAGGCTTTAATGGGGAGGTGTGTGGGCCCTGACAATGACCCCCTCTGTGTAGCTGTTTTCAAGTAGTCATCTCTAGCCGGCCCTAAGTCCTTGTAGCTTTGGCTCGCTCACATAAGAGATGCTCTGTGCTGGGGATTGAGGAGTAGATTAGAAAAACATATAATTACACAGGGCCTCTGTCCAGCGCTGCCGCCCCTCTCATGAAATTAAGGCACGAGCCAAGGGGCTTTTTTTTTTTTTACTCCCCAGAAAAATCAGGCAGAGCCAAAAGCAGACACCCCTTCACTGCCAGCTGTGGTATTCAGGCAACATTTCTGTTCAGTATCGTTGAAAGACTGATACTTTTCAATGAAATCCCATGTATTCAGGCAAGATCTCTGTTCAGTTTTGTTGAAAGACTGACACTTTTCATTGAAGCCCCATAAATTCAGACAAGATCTCTGTTCAGTTTTGTTAAAAGACTGACACTTTTCATTCAAACCCCACGGAGTCAGGCAAGATCTCTGGTCGGTTTTGTTGAAAGACTGACACTTTTCATTGAAAATAGAAGAGCAGGTTCTATTAGCATAACTACCCTCCTCAAACTAGCAGGCTGAGATGGAAGCTCCCATGCTAAGTATGAGCTTTTCCTTAAAAATATATTTATGCTCCTGGCCTACACATCTGTTAATTGTTAGATTATTACATACATGCGACATTTTTCCGAATCTAAGAAAGCCTCCTGACCTCTCCCTAGTGCTTCATCCTGTATTTATACATAAGAAACAGTCATGTTTTGTTTCCCCAAATCTACGAAAGCCTCCTGAAAGCCTAATCCTTTCTCGCATAGTGATAGATAAAAAAACACACCTCATGTGTAATTTTTCCAAATCTAAGAAAGCCTCCTGACATCTCCCTATTCCTTCCTCTGGTATTGATAGATAAGAAAAACTCATGTGTTGTTTTTTAAATTCTAAGAAAGCCTCCTGACCTCTCCCTATTCCTTCATCCAGTATTGATAGATAAGAAAAACTCATGTGTCGTTTTCCCAAATCTAAGAAAGCCTTCCGAAAGTGTAATCCTTCCTCCCATACTGACAGATAAAAAAACACACCTCATGTGTCATTTTTCGAAATCTAAGAAAGCCTCCTGACCTCTCCATATTCAATCCTCTAGTATTGATAGATAAAAAAAGACACACCTCATGATCTATTTCTCAGGAAATAACGTAACATACCCAAAATTGCTTAAAAAAAAGATTTTCTCTAAAAATGTTTTACGTACCCAGCTGATAATGTTGTTAGCTTGTTACATACAAGGCTGAGAGTACAAACCAGCAGGAGCCGGCAGGTAACGACAGAGCTGCTCAACACCCTGCCAGGACCTGTTTGCTCACAGACCCATCAGGCTGCCAGCATTTCAGCCTTAAATAGTGTTTAACTTCATTTACCCTCTTCATTCAATTATTTGCATTATTGATTTTAGGCCTAATTCTATTTCAGGAGGCGCTGGGAGTGACAGCGCGGCCTGATGAAGATAACAGCGCATACCCGTAGAGCTCAGCGGGCGGCACGGGGCTTAGATATAGAAAGAGGCTGCAAGTATACACATATATACAGATTAAATAGTCAACAACTATAAGTAAGAATATAATTAAGACTATAAGAATATAATTAAACTGGAAAAAGTAATTTAAAGGGACTCTATCAGCCCAAAAGGAAGTTGATTTAATGTTAAAGATCATGAAAAGCTGGCTATATGTTGTAGTAGCCATTTTTCTCTTTAGTAAATCATTTCTGAAATATTTAGAATTGATTTTTCCACTCCTGTGCGGCTCCGTTTGTTAGTATGTTAGTATGAGACTCCAAGTGCTTCATAGGTGAGAGAGGGGTCTAACTGCCAGATAATAATGCAGGACTTGATTTGGACCACTACCGAGACAGACAAGCAGACTGTAATCCTAATTAGCATATTATCGCAACTTACATAATATGAATGCTCATTTGCATATATATATAATGCAACTACAACATGGTATTTTACGTTTAGTTATTCAATAGGCCACATAAAAAAAATCTCATCTTTTAAATGTGGTTGTCCTTACTACTACTAGACTCCATCCATCCACCGTCAAATCCTGAGCACTTGGTCTTGCGCCTCTTTTTTTCCCTAGAAAACTGTCTAGAAAGTCTAATGGAAAACTCTGTGGAAGGACACACCCTCCTGAGAAAGTAGGTGACAGAATCAACTGCAAAAAAATGGAACCACACAGTAAAGAATAATTGCATACAAAAGTTAAAAAAGTTAAGGCTGTGTTTATTTAATTATATTATTATTATTATTATTATTATTATTATTATTATATTAATTCATTATTATTATGATTATTTTTGCATTCTTAAAAATCTTGGCCATCATCAAGCGTAGTTATTCGAAAGACCATATAAAAGTGAGTAATCTGCAGTCTAGAAAATGTTTTTGCACAAAGCAGGGGCGCAATTCGTCACCGTTCCAGCCAATCACAGTCATTTAAGTCAGATTGCTACCTACAAAGGGACCGATAACAACTCATGTTTATTGCTTACTACACCTACACTTACAGATTCTCTGGTGGTCCAGTGGTCTGGATTCTGTGCTGCGACCTGGGTTTGATTCCAGGGAACCAAGAGGTCACACCACCCTGAGTTGGCCTGGTCAGTACTTGGATGGGAGACCACCTACAAATAGATTTCAGTTAGGGAACCAAGAGGTCACAACACCCTGAAGCCAAGCAGCATTGGGCCTAGTCACCTAGGAATACCACGAGCTGTATGTTGTGGCCCACTGGAGAAGGAACTGGCAACCCACTCCAGTATCTCTGCCATGCATACCAAGTGCATCAGCATGGTATGTTACAGTCTATGAGGTCACAAAGAGTCGTACTCAACTGAACGACACAAACAAAAAACAAATCAACAATGTGAGATGGGTGTAGAGAGCAACTCTCCGTCAGTCTTTACTCTGCATCTTGTAGGTACTTTATTCCCAAGTGCTTTTTACTCCTTAAGATTTTCTAAGGCCCATTAAAGCACAGATTTCCCTCTCATTGACCTTTTCATGTTTATTAGATTGCAAGCTCTTCTCCACGTGCAATGTTTACTTTCCTGTTTGTCTAACTCATATGCGGTGATTAGTACACAAGCCACCGATTTAAAGAAGACAAGAATCTTCTCTTCCATTAGCAGGAATATTTTGCCTCGGGAAAGTGTCCAACAATCTCCAAGGTCCGGCGGCACAGCGGGGCCTCTGTGTGTGATGTTCCATCAGGAGAGCGGTCACACACTTGGCCTGATATGAAACAAGATCTGACTTCTCCTGCTCTGTACATCCAAACTCATGTGGTTTGTGGTATTTTGGGTTGTATTTTCAATTTTTTTTCACCTGCACACATGATAGACCCGAGCCCGGACATAAAACTTTGCATAATTAGGTGGGGAAAACCTCTGAGGTGTTGGAATGAATCCCTTGGTTGGGTTCTTGGATCTGCTACAATATTTCTGAATGCACCTTACATGATCGGATCCACCATATGTATACTTTATATCCCAATAACAGAAGCCCTATATAGTCTTATTTACTGTGCATCAATTCCATATGGTCTACTCAATACTTCTCTGCATTCATCATCTTCTACTTTGTCTTCTAAGTCTTGTGCCATCATCTTTTCAAATGTTTTCTTCTGAATGCACCTTACAGGAAAGGATCCACCATATGTATACTTTATATCCCAATAACAGAAGCCCTATATAGTCTTATTTACTGTGCATCAATTCCATATGGTCTACTCAATACTTCTCTGCATTCATCTTCTTCTTTGTCTTCTAAGTCTTGTGTCATCATCTTTTCAAATGTTTTCTTCTGAATGCACCTTACAGGAAAGGATCCACCATATGTATACTTTATATCCCAATAACAGAAGCCCTATATAGTCTTATTTACTGTGCATCAATTCCATATGGTCTACTCAATACTTCTCTGCATTCATCTTCTTCTTTGTCTTCTAAGTCTTGTGTCATCATCTTTTCAAATGTTTTCTTCTGAATGCACCTTACAGGAATGGATCCACAATATGCATACTTTATATCCCAATAACAGAAGGCATATATAGTCTTATCTTCTGTACATCAACTTCACATGGTTTATTTAATACTTCTCTGCATTCGTCATTGTCTTCTAAGTCTTGTGTCATCATCTTTCCAAATATTTTCTTCTGGTCTCCTCTACTTCTTCAATGCCTTCCAGATGTTTCCTCTGATCTCTGATCATCTCCTTCAATTTGTTCTAAGTTTTCTAATGTTCTCTGTTGTCGTTGTCTTCTAGGTCATGTCTCATCTGTCCTTATTGTCGCCTTCAAACTTTCTTCTGGTCTGAACACCATCTTCAATGTCTTATATGTACTGTGGGTCCCTCTCTTTACTTCGTCTTCTTCAAAGATTCCTACATTCAGTGTTTCTTGTTCTCGTCATTTATGATGGTCTGTATGTCATAATCAGCTTCTTCAATGTTTTCTTTGTTTCTATGATGTTCTTTATCTTCATCTTCATCCACAGTATGTATACTGTATATCCCAATAACAGAAGCCCTATATAGTCTTATTTTCTGTCCATCAACTTTACATGGTCTTCTCAATCCTTCTCTGCCTTCATCACCTTCTTCATTCTATTCTAAGTCTTGTGTTATCATCTTTTCAAATGTTTTCTTCTGAATTCACCTTAAAAGAATCGATCTGTAGTATTTATACTTTATATCCCAATAACAGAAGGCCTATATAGCCTTATCTTCTGTCCATCAACTCCACATGGTCTACTCAATACTTCTCTGCATTCGTCATTGTCATCTAAGTCTTGTTTCATCATCTTTTCAAATGTTTTCTCCTGGTCTCCTCTACTTCTTCAATGCCTTCCAAATGTTTCCTCTGACCTCTGATCATCTTCTTCAATGCTTTCTAAGTATTCTAATGTCATCTGTTCTCACTGTCTTCTAGGTTTGGTCTCCTCTGTCCTTATTGTCATCTTAAAACTTTTTTAAGTTCTGGTCTAAACACCATCTTCAATGTCTTATATGTACTGTGATTCCCCTTCTTCACATAGTCTTATTCAAAGATTCCTACATTCTTGTTCTCATCATTTATGATCGTCTGTATACTATAATCAATTTCTTCAATGTTGTTTATGTTATATGATGTTCTTTATCTTCATCAACGCCTTCATTGTCTTCTGTGCAGTAGGGTTTCCTCTTTTCTGATCATCTTCTTTGTCCTCTATGTCTTGTGGTCTTCTCTGTCCTCATTGTCTTCTTTAATGTCTTCTACATTTAGTGGTGTCTTCTTTTCTAATCATCTGCAATGTCTTTTACTGTAAATGATCTTCTTCATTGTCTTCTATGTTCTGTGGTGTCTTTTCATTACATTCTTTACCTTCTTCTATGTTCTGTGGTGTCTTTTCATTACATTCTTCACCTTCTTCTATGTTCTGTGGTATCTTTTCATTACCTTCTTCACCTTCTTCTATGTTTTGTGGTGTCTTTTCATTACCTTCTTCACCTTCTTCTATGTTCTGTGGTGTCTTTTCATTACCTTCTTCATTGTCTTCTATGTTCTGTAGTGTCTTTTCATTACCTTCTTCACCTTCTTCTATGTTCTGTGGTGTCTTTTCATTACATTCTTTACCTTCTTCTATGTTCTGTGGTGTCTTTTCATTACATGCTTCACCTTCTTCTATGTTCTGTGGTGTCTTTTCATTACCTTCTTCACCTTCTTCTATGTTCTGTGGTGTCTTTTCATTGCCTTCTTCACCTTCTTCTATGTTCTGTGGTATCTTTTCGTTACATGCTTCACTTTCTTCTATGTTCTGTGGTGTCTTTTCATTACCTTCTTCACTTCTTCTATGTTCTGTGGTGTCTTTTCATTACCTTCTTCACCTTCTTCTATGTTCTGTGGTATCTTTTCATTACCTTCTTCACCTTCTTCTATGTTCTGTGGTGTCTTTTCATTACATGCTTCACTTTCTTCTATGTTCTGTGGTGTTCTCTTCCTCATCATCTCAAAAGTATTCTATATCTGATGACATCCTCTTCCCTTACCACCTTCTTCTGTGTCTTACATGTTCAGTGGTGTCATCTTTCTCATTATCTTTAATGTTATGGTCTACTCTGGCCTCATCATCTTCATTATCTTTGAAGTTCTGTAATGTCTTCTTCAATATTTTCCATGTTTCATAGTGACCCCTCTTCTCAGCATTTTCTTAAATTGCTTTCAAGTTCCATGATGTTTTCCCTTATGATCTCCTTCAATGTTAATACTTAAGATTGTAGCTCCTGCATTTTTATCTGTTCTCATCAACATCCTCATTGTGCTCTAACATTTGTATTGCATCATCTTCATCAATGTTTTCCACATGGTTTCATTCGCTGGTGTCCTCTTTTCCACTAGGTTCTTCTATGCTCTTCTTCATGTCCTATGTTCTCATCTTCCATTATCTTCAATGTCGTCTACAGCTTGTGAGCTTATTTGTTCATATTATGAACTTTAATGACTTGTGTCACTCTATGTTCTAAGACTTGATCAATTTCCTCTAGGTTCTTGGGTGTCTCCTTCTTCCTTATAATTTCCATCAGGGTCTTATACACTTTGTGGTCACCTCATGTTCTCTGGTCATCCATATTTTGTATCATGCACTCCGTTCTCATTGTCGTTCTAAATGTAATTTATGGCCTGTAGTATACCAGCATATTTCTGAAATATTTTTAATTGAATTTGAGGCTCCCATATTCTAATGTGCGTCTCAGTATGCTAATGTGAGACTCAGTATGCTAATGTGCGGCCCAGTATGTTAATGTGCGGCTTAGTATACTAATGTGCGGCTCAGTGTGATAATGTGTGTCTCCTTATGCTAATGTGATTCTCAGTATGCTATTGTGTGGCTCAGTACAATAATGTGCGGCCCAGTATGATAATGTGTAGCTCAGTATGATAATATGATTCTCAGTATGCTAATTTGCGGCTCAGTATGCTAATGTACGGCTCAGTATGATAATGTGCGGCTCAGTATGCTAATGTACGGCTCAGTATGATAATGTGGGGCTCAGTATGACAATGTACGGCTCAGTATGATAATGTGCGGCTCAGTATGCTAATGTGCGGTTCAGTATGCTAATGTATGGCTCAGTATGATAATGTATGGCTCAGTATGCTAATGTGATTCTCATAATGTGCTAATTTGCTTGATAAGGGCCTGAGAGGGGTTTAACTGCCAGATAACATTGCAGTTCTTTATTTTGGCCACTACAGAGACAGGCCAGCAGGCTGTAATCCTAATTAGCACATCAAATCAGCTAATTAATTTGCATACGTTGCTCATTTGCATGTGAATGCAGCAACAGACAGTTCGTCAGGATTTTTAAGAATAATGTGATTTTGGGGCTCAATGTCCCTTTAAAGAGACTCTTTAGGCAAACTTTATAAAAAAAAGTCCCCAAAGTTATAGATTCTCAGCTTACAGGTTGCCCACTTTCTTCCTGATTACTTTCTGCCATCTTGAACAGCTGTAACCTAAAGCCATGCCCAAAGGGGGAGGGCTTTGCAGAGCTAATATTCCATAATACATTACAGGCTGTATAATATATATATATATATATATATATATATATATACAGTTGCAAGCAAAAGTATGTGAACCCTTTGGAATGATATGGATTTCTGCACAAATTGGTCATAAAATGTGATCTGATCTTCATCTAAGTCACAACAATTAGACAATCACAGTCTGCTTAAACAAATAACACACAAAGTACTAAATGTTACCATGTTGTTATTGAACACACCATGTAAACATTCACAGTGCAGGTGGAAAAAGTATGTGAACCCTTTGATTTAATAACTGGTTGAACCTCCTTTGGCAGCAATAACTACAACCAAACGTTTCCTGTAGTTGCAGATCAGATGTGCACAACGGTCAGGAGTAATTCTTGACCATTTCTCTTTACAGAACTGTTTCAGTTCAGCAATATTCTTGGGATGTCTGGTGTGAATCGCTTTCTTGAGGTCATGCCACAACATCTCAATCGGGTTGAGGTCAGGACTCTGACTGGGCCACTTCAGATAGCGTATTTTGTTCTGTTTAACCCATTCTGTTGTTGATTTACTTCTATGCTTTGGGTCGTTGTCCTGTTCTAACACCCATCTTCTGTTGAGCTTCAGCTGGTGGACAGATGGCCTTAAGTTCTCCTGCAAAATGTCTTCATAAACTTGGGAATTTATTTTTCCTTCGATGATAGCAATCCGTCCAGGCCCTGACGCAGCAAAGCAGCCCCAAACCATGATGCCCCCACCACCGTACTTCACAGTTGGGATAAAGTTTTGATGTTGGTGTGCTGTGGCTCTTTTTCTCCACACATAGTGTTGTGTGTTTCTTCCAAACAACTCAACTTTGGTTTCATCTGTCCACAGAATATTTTGCCAGTACTGCTGTGGAACATCCAGGTGCTCTTGTGCAAACTGTAAACGTGCAGCAATGTTTTGCTTGGATAGCAGTGGCTTCCTCTGTGGTATCCTCCCATGAAATCCATTCTTGTTTAGTGTTTTACATATCGTAGATTCGCTAACAGGGATGTTAGCATATGCCAGAGACTTTTGTAAGTCTTTAGCTGACACTCTAGGATTCTTCTTCACCTCATTGAGCAGTCTGCGCTGTGCTCTTGCAGTCATCTTTACAGGACGGCCACTCCTAGGGAGAGTAGCAGCAGTGCTGAACTTTCTCCATTTATAGACAATTTGTCTTACCGTGGACTGATGAACAGCAAGGCTTTTGGAGATACTTTTATAACCCTTTCCAGCTTTATGCAAGTCAACAATTCTTAATCGTAGGTCTTCTGAGAGCTCTTTTGTGTGAGGCATCATTTACATCAGGCAATGCTTCTTGTGAAAAGCAAACCCAGAACTGGTGTGTGTTTTTTATAGGACAGGGCAGCTGTAACCAACACCTCCAATCTCATCTCATTGATTGGACTCCAGTTGGCTGACACCTCACTCCAATTAGCTTTTGGAGATGTCATTAGTCTTGGGGTTCACATACTTTTTCCACCTGCACTGTGAATGTTTAGATGGTGTGTTCAATAACAACATGGTAACATTTAATTATTTGTGTGCTATTAGTTTAAGCAGACTGTGATTGTCTATTGTTGTGTCTATTGATGAAGATCAGATCACATTTTATGACCAATTTGTGCAGAAATCCATATCATTCCAATGGGTTCACATACTTTTGCTTGCAACTGTAAATATATATAGATATATATACAATGGATATAAAAAGTCTACACACCCCTGTTAAAATGTAAAGTTTCTGTGCTGTAAAAAAATGAGACAAAGATAAATAATTTCCCAACTTTTTCCACCTTTAATGTGACCTATAAACTGTACAGCTCAATTGAAAAAAAAAACTGAAATCTTTTAGGTAGAGGGAAGAAAAACAAAAAAGAAAAATAATGTGGTTGCATAAGTCTGCACACCCTCTTATAACTGGGGATGTAGCTGTGTTCAGAATTAAGCAATCACATTCCAAATCGTGTTAAATAGGAGTCTGCATACACCGGCCATCATTTAAAGTGCCTCTGATTAACCACAAATAAAGTTCAGCTGCTCTAGTTGGTCTGTCCTGAAATTTTCTTAGTCGCATCCCACAGCAAAAGCCATGGTCCACAGAGAGCTTCCAAAGCATCAGATGGATCTCATTGTTAAAAGGTATCAGTCAGGAGAAGGGTACAAAAGAATTTGGCAAGGCATTAGATATACCATGGAACACAGTGAAGACAGTCATCATCAAGTGAAGAAAATAGGGCACAACAGTGACATTACCAAGAACTGGAGCTCCCTCCAAAATTGATGAAAAGACAAGAAGAAAACTGGTCTGGGAGGCTACCAAGAGGCCTACAGCAATATTAAAGGAGCTACAGGAATATCTGGCAAGTACTGGCTGTGTGGTACATGTGACACCAATCTCCTGTATTCTTCATATGTCTGGTCTATGGGGTAGAGTGGCAAGACGAAAGCCTTTTCTTACGAAGAAAAACATCCAAGTCAGGCTACATTTTGCAAAAACACATCTGAAGACTCCCAAAAGCATGTGGGAAAAGGTGTTATGGTCTGATGAAACCAAGGCTGAACTTTTGGGCCATAATTCCAAAAGATATCTTTGGTGCAAAAACAACACTGCACATCACCAAAAGAACACCATACCCACAGTGAAGCATGGTGGTGGCAGCATCATGCTTTGGGGCTGTTTTTCTTCAGCGGGAACTGGGGCCTTAGTTAAGATAGAGGGAATTATGAACAGTTCCAAATACCAGTCAATATTGGCACAAAACCTTCAGGCTTCTGCTAGAAAGCTGAACATAAGGAGGAACTTCATCTTTCAGCATGACAACGACCCAAAGCATACATCCAAATCAACAAAGGAATGGCTTCACCAGAAGAAGATTAAAGTTTTGGAATGGCCCAGCCAGAGCCCAGACCTGAATCCAATTGAAAATCTGTGGGGTGATCTGAAGAGGGCTGTGCACATGAGATGCCCTCGCAATCTGACAGATTTGGAGTGTTTTTGCAAAGAAGAGTGGGCAAATCCTGCCAAGTCAAAATGTGCCATGCTGATAGACTCATCCCCAAAAAGACTGAGTGCTGTAATAAAATCAAAAGGTGCTTCAACAAAGTATTAGTTTAAGGGTGTGCATACTTATGCAACCATATTATTTTATTTTCATATTTTTTCTTCCCTCTATCTAAAAGATTTCAGTTTGTTTTTCAATTGAGTTGTCCAGTTTATAGGTCACATTAAAGGTGGAAAAAGTTCTGAAATGATTTATCTTTGTCTAATTTTTTTACAGCACAGAAACCTGACATTTTAACAGTGGTGTGTAGACTTTTTATATCCACTGTATATATATATATATATATATATATATATATATATATATATATATATATATATAACCATGTATAACGCTACAGAACATGTTGGCGAGTACAGATAAACAATAATATATCTGATATAATAGTAATGATAACAATAACAATAATATAAATAACATTTTTTAATATATCTCTGTCTAGGATTAGTTCCAGGATTTCTGCTGGTCTGCCCAGTATCCCCCCCCCCTTCCTATTCGGGGGGGGGGGGGGGGGTCATTATTCAAGTCTCTGCCAACTCAAGGAGAAAACAGTCTACAAATCTACATATTTTATTGATAAGACTGTGCATTGTTTGATAAACCTTTAGACTGTATAATAAGCCGGACAGGATCGAGAGCCAGACTGGGATCGGAATGATAAATGGAGTGAATGAGAAAAAGAAAAAAAAAATAACTGTCGAGCGGAATTTATTTTACCCTCCTCGGTACAAGTCAGATTTTCGAGAACTTGCAATCAATCCTCTGAAATTAAAGGCAAAGGAACACGAGAATAAATCCAGCATGGTGTCCATGGAGGGTTTTTTATGTCTCCAGATGGGGACACAGCAAAGGCCCCAGTTATAGGAGCCACTCCCTCTCATTGAAGAAATGACAAGTACAAATATAATTGCAATTGGTTGTTGTTGAACATTTTGATTGGAAGTGTTAGATAATTTGGCTAAATGTTAGGTATTTATATGAAATTGTAACTACCTTTGATTAATTAACTTTCATAGTGGGAGCTGGAGAGCAGGAAGAGCATGCCCAGTTGGGTAAATGAGCGTGATTAAAGATGTTTATAAGTGTTAAACCTTCTGTCATTTTAATCTTATGTATACCAACTGGAAGAGGGTTCCCTGGTGGTCCAGTGGTTAGGATTTGGTGCTTTCACCGCTGTGACCTGGGTTTGATTCAAGTCAGGGATCCAAGAGGTCACATCACCCTGAAGCCAAGCAGGGTTAGGCCTGGTCAGTACTTGGATGTGAGATCACCATGGAGCTGTATGCTGTAGACCACTGGAGAAGGAACTGTCAACCTACTCCAGTATCTCTGCCATGAATACCATGAGATCACGGAGAGTCAGACATGACTGAACGACACAAACACAAATATACCAACTGTTTTGTTATCCCCAACTGTAAAAGCTAATTAGTTAATTACCCTAGATAAAGGTAAGAGTATCCTGAGGCCTAATTTTTAGGTAAAGAATGGGCAGCCTAGATGGACCTTTTTGGTCTGCCATCAAACCTAAAACAATCTGTTACTTTAAAGTACTTTTCTGGGGCCCTAGAGGTCAACCACATTAAACAGAACGTTTTTGAGATGATGCCAGAAGCCGCCCTCTTAGGAAAAGGCATATGGGTCTCCAGGCCACAGGGGCCAGATGCCACGGTCCAGTCTCGGGCACCTGATGGCACGGAAGGATTTGCTTCAGGTCACTAGAAGTCAATGACAAGATCAAAACTGAACTCATAAACTTCACATCTCCTCACAACCGTACCGGGGGGTGTGTGCTCCAAGCTCTACAGCTGGCACCAGACCGGGTGACCACTCACTGACCTTCGACCAGATGGTGAGGAGAGGTTAAAGTGACACAACACAGACCAGGAGGACACAGCTAATTACAGTTTGTCTTTCAGTTTCACTCTTTCCTTCTTAGTCGCTCTCTTCCTTTCTATTCATCCGTCTATCAATCTTTCACTCTCCCTCTCTTTTTCTGTTATCTCCTTAGTCTCTAACTCCCCTTTTCCTTTCACTCTTATTATTTTGGTCTTTTTCTATTTCTTTACTTGTTCCTTCTCCTTTTCCCTCCGTCTCTTTCCATCTCTTTCTCTCTCTATTTCCCTGTCACTCTTCCTCTCTCTCACTCTCTCTTCTGTCTCCATACCTCTTCTCTCTTTTACTCTCTCCCCATCTCTCTTCCTCCTTCTTTATTTCTCCACATTTTCATTTCACTTCTTTTTTCTTTCTTTCTACTTTTCCTCTTTTTCTCACTATTTCCCTCTCTCTCTCCTTCTTTCTCCCTACCTTTCAACCTCTCTATTTACCTCTCCCTTTCTCTCTTCCTACCTCTCCCCTCCTTTCTCTCTCTCTCTCTCTCTCTCTCTCTCTCTGTCTTTCTCTCACCTCTCTTTCTTTCCCTCTGTCTTTATCTCCCTACTTTCTCACCCTCACTCTTTCCCTCTCTCTCTTTCTTTCTTTCTGCCTACCTTTCCCCTCTCTCTCTCTCTCAATGTTTCTCTCTCTTCCTCTCCCCGACTTTCTCTCTCTTTACCTCTCTCTATGTCTCCCTCTCTCTCTCTCTCTATGTTTCCCTGTCTCTTCCTCTCCCTGTCTTTCTCTCTCTTTACCTCTCTCTCTATGTTTCCCTCTCTCTTCCTCTTCCCGTCTTTCTCTCTCTTTACCTCTCTCTCTATGTTTCCCTCTCTCTTCCTCTCCCCGTCTTTCTCTCTCTTTACCTCTCTCTCTCTATGCTTCCCTCTCTCTTCCTCTCCCCGTCTTTCTCTCTCTTTACCTCTCTCTCTATGTTTCCTTCTCTCTTCCTCTCCCCGTCTTTCTCTCTCTTTACCTCTCTCTCTCTATGCTTCCCTCTCTCTTCCTCTCCCCGTCTTTCTCTCTCTTTACCTCTCTCTATGTTTCCCTCTCTCTTCCTCTCCCCGTCTTTCTCTCTCTTTACCTCTCTCTCTATGTTTCCCTGTCTCTTCCTCTCCCCGTCTTTCTCTCTCTTTACCTCTCTCTCCATGTTTCCCTCTCTCTTCCTCTCCCCGTCTTTCTCTCTCTTTACCTCTCTCTCTATGCTTCCCTCTCTCTTCCTCTCCCCGTCTTTCTCTCTCTTCACCTCTCTCTATGTTTCCCTCTCTCTTCCTCTCCCCGTCTTTCTCTCTCTTTACCTCTCTCTATGTTTCCCTCTCTCTTCCTCTCCCTGTCTTTCTCTCTCTTTACCTCTCTCTTTATGTTTCCCTCTCTCTTCCTCTCCCCGTCTTTCTCTCTCTTTACCTCTCTCTCTATGTTTCCCTCTCTTCCTCTTCCCGTCTTTCTCTCTCTTTACCTCTCTCTCCATGTTTCCCTCTGTCTTCCTCTCCCCGTCTTTCTCTCTCTTTACCTCTCTCTCCATGTTTCCCTCTCTCTTCCTCTCCCCGTCTTTCTCTCTCTTTACCTCTCTCTCTATGTCTCTCTCTTCCTCTCCCCGTCTTTCTCTCTCTTTACCTCTCTCTCCATGTTTCCCTCTCTCTTCCTCTCCCCGTCTTTCTCTCTCTTTACCTCTCTCTCTATGTCTCTCTCTTCCTCTTCCCGTCTTTCTCTCTCTTTACCTCTCTCTCTATGTTTCCCTCTCTCTTCCTCTCCCCGTCTTTCTCTCTCTTTACCTCTCTCTCTATGTTTCCCTCTCTCTTCCTCTCCCCGTCTTTCTCTCTCTTTACCTCTCTCTCTATGTTTCCCTCTCTCTTCCTCTCCCCGTCTTTCTCTCTCTTTACCTCTCTCTCTATGTTTCCCTCTCTCTTCCTCTCCCCGTCTTTCTCTCTCTTTACCTCTCTCTCTATGTTTCCCTCTCTCTTCCTCTCCCAGTCTTTCTCTCTCTTTACCTCTCTCTCTATGTCTCTCTCTTCCTCTCCCCGTCTTTCTCTCTCTTTACCTCTCTCTCTATGTTTCCCTGTCTCTTCCTCTCCCCGTCTTTCTCTCTCTTTACCTCTCTCTCCATGTTTCCCTCTCTCTTCCTCTCCCCGTCTTTCTCTCTCTTTACCTCTCTCTCTATGTTTCCCTCTCTCTTCCTCTCCCAGTCTTTCTCTCTCTTTACCTCTCTCTCTATGTCTCTCTCTTCCTCTCCCCGTCTTTCTCTCTCTTTACCTCTCTCTCTATGTTTCCCTCTCTCTTCCTCTTCCCGTCTATCTCTCTCTTTACCTCTCTCTCCATGTTTCCCTCTCTCTTCTTCTCCCCGTCTTTCTCTCTCTTCCTCTCTCTCTATGTTTCCCTCTCTCTTCCTCTCCCTGTCTTTCTCTCTCTTTACCTCTCTCTCTATGTTTCCCTGTCTCTTCCTCTCCCCGTCTTTCTCTCTCTTTACCTCTCTCTCCATGTTTCCCTCTCTCTTCCTCTCCCCGTCTTTCTCTCTCTTTACCTCTCTCTCCATGTTTCCCTCTCTCTTCCTCTCCCCGTCTTTCTCTCTCTTTACCTCTCTCTCTATGTCTCTCTCTTCCTCTTCCCGTCTTTCTCTCTCTTTACCTCTCTCTCTATGTTTCCCTCTCTCTTCCTCTCCCCGTCTTTCTCTCTCTTTACCTCTCTCTCTATGTTTCCCTCTCTCTTCCTCTCCCAGTCTTTCTCTCTCTTTACCTCTCTCTCTATGTCTCTCTCTTCCTCTCCCCGTCTTTCTCTCTCTTTACCTCTCTCTCTATGTTTCCCTCTCTCTTCCTCTTCCCGTCTTTCTCTCTCTTTACCTCTCTCTCTGTTTCCCTCTCTCTTCCTCTCCCCGTCTTTCTCTCTCTTTACCTCTCTCTATGTCTCTCTCTTCCTCTTCCCGTCTTTCTCTCTCTTTACCTCTCTCTCTATGTTTCCCTCTCTCTTCCTCTCCCCGTCTTTCTCTCTCTTTACCTCTCTCTCTATGTTTCCCTCTCTCTTCCTCTCCCAGTCTTTCTCTCTCTTTACCTCTCTCTCTATGTCTCTCTCTTCCTCTCCCCGTCTTTCTCTCTCTTTACCTCTCTCTCTATGTTTACCTGTCTCTTCCTCTCCCCGTCTTTCTCTCTCTTTACCTCTCCCCATGTTTCCCTCTCTCTTCCTCTCCCCGTCTTTCTCTCTCTTTATCTCTCTCTCCATGTTTCCCTCTCTCTTCCTCTCCCCGTCTTTCTCTCTCTTTACCTCTCTCTCCATGTTTCCCTCTCTCTTCCTCTCCCCGTCTTTCTCTCTCTTTACCTCTCTCTCTATGTCTCTCTCTTCCTCTCCCCGTCTTTCTCTCTCTTTACCTCTCTCTCCATGTTTCCCTCTCTCTTCCTCTCCCCGTCTTTCTCTCTCTTTACCTCTCTCTCTATGTCTCTCTCTTCCTCTTCCCGTCTTTCTCTCTCTTTACCTCTCTCTCTATGTTTCCCTCTCTCTTCCTCTCCCCGTCTTTCTCTCTCTTTACCTCTCTCTCTATGTTTCCCTCTCTCTTCCTCTCCCAGTCTTTCTCTCTCTTTACCTCTCTCTCTATGTCTCTCTCTTCCTCTCCCCGTCTTTCTCTCTCTTTACCTCTCTCTCTATGTTTCCCTGTCTCTTCCTCTCCCCGTCTTTCTCTCTCTTTACCTCTCTCTCCATGTTTCCCTCTCTCTTCCTCTCCCCGTCTTTCTCTCTCTTTACCTCTCTCTCTATGTTTCCCTCTCTCTTCCTCTCCCAGTCTTTCTCTCTCTTTACCTCTCTCTCTATGTCTCTCTCTTCCTCTCCCCGTCTTTCTCTCTCTTTACCTCTCTCTCTATGTTTCCCTCTCTCTTCCTCTTCCCGTCTATCTCTCTCTTTACCTCTCTCTCCATGTTTCCCTCTCTCTTCTTCTCCCCGTCTTTCTCTCTCTTCCTCTCTCTCTATGTTTCCCTCTCTCTTCCTCTCCCTGTCTTTCTCTCTCTTTACCTCTCTCTCTATGTTTCCCTGTCTCTTCCTCTCCCCGTCTTTCTCTCTCTTTACCTCTCTCTCCATGTTTCCCTCTCTCTTCCTCTCCCCGTCTTTCTCTCTCTTTACCTCTCTCTCCATGTTTCCCTCTCTCTTCCTCTCCCCGTCTTTCTCTCTCTTTACCTCTCTCTCTATGTCTCTCTCTTCCTCTTCCCGTCTTTCTCTCTCTTTACCTCTCTCTCTATGTTTCCCTCTCTCTTCCTCTCCCCGTCTTTCTCTCTCTTTACCTCTCTCTCTATGTTTCCCTCTCTCTTCCTCTCCCAGTCTTTCTCTCTCTTTACCTCTCTCTCTATGTCTCTCTCTTCCTCTCCCCGTCTTTCTCTCTCTTTACCTCTCTCTCTATGTTTCCCTCTCTCTTCCTCTTCCCGTCTTTCTCTCTCTTTACCTCTCTCTCTGTTTCCCTCTCTCTTCCTCTCCCCGTCTTTCTCTCTCTTTACCTCTCTCTATGTCTCTCTCTTCCTCTTCCCGTCTTTCTCTCTCTTTACCTCTCTCTCTATGTTTCCCTCTCTCTTCCTCTCCCCGTCTTTCTCTCTCTTTACCTCTCTCTCTATGTTTCCCTCTCTCTTCCTCTCCCAGTCTTTCTCTCTCTTTACCTCTCTCTCTATGTCTCTCTCTTCCTCTCCCCGTCTTTCTCTCTCTTTACCTCTCTCTCTATGTTTACCTGTCTCTTCCTCTCCCCGTCTTTCTCTCTCTTTACCTCTCCCCATGTTTCCCTCTCTCTTCCTCTCCCCGTCTTTCTCTCTCTTTATCTCTCTCTCCATGTTTCCCTCTCTCTTCCTCTCCCCGTCTTTCTCTCTCTTTACCTCTCTCTCTCTATGCTTCCCTCTCTCTTCCTCTCCCCGTCTTTCTCTCTCTTTACCTCTCTCCATGTTTCCCTCTCTCTTCCTCTTCCCGTCTTTCTCTCTCTTTACCTCTCTCTCTATGTTTCACTCTCTCTTCTTCTCCCCGTCTTTCTCTCTCTTTACCTCTCTCTCTATGCTTCCCTCTCTCTTCCTCTCCCCGTCTTTCTCTCTCTTTACCTCTCTCTATGTTTCCCTGTCTCTTCCTCTCCCCGTCTTTCTCTCTCTTTACCTCTCTCCATGTTTCCCTCTCTCTTCCTCTTCCCGTCTTTCTCTCTCTTTACCTCTCTCTCTATGTTTCCCTCTCTCTTCTTCTCCCCGTCTTTCTCTCTCTTTACCTCTCTCTCTATGCTTCCCTCTCTCTTCCTCTCCCCGTCTTTCTCTCTCTTTACCTCTCTCTATGTTTCCCTGTCTCTTCCTCTCCCCGTCTTTCTCTCTCTTTACCTCTCTCTCTATGTTTCCCTCTCTCTTCCTCTCCCCGTCTTTCTCTCTCTTTACCTCTCTCTCTATGTTTCCCTCTCTCTTCCTCTCCCAGTCTTTCTCTCTCTTTACCTCTCTCTCTATGTCTCTCTCTTCCTCTCCCCGTCTTTCTCTCTCTTTACCTCTCTCTCTATGTTTCCCTCTCTCTTCCTCTTCCCGTCTTTCTCTCTCTTTACCTCTCTCTCTGTTTCCCTCTCTCTTCCTCTCCCCGTCTTTCTCTCTCTTTACCTCTCTCTATGTCTCTCTCTTCCTCTTCCCGTCTTTCTCTCTCTTTACCTCTCTCTCTATGTTTCCCTCTCTCTTCCTCTCCCCGTCTTTCTCTCTCTTTACCTCTCTCTCTATGTTTCCCTCTCTCTTCCTCTCCCAGTCTTTCTCTCTCTTTACCTCTCTCTCTATGTCTCTCTCTTCCTCTCCCCGTCTTTCTCTCTCTTTACCTCTCTCTCTATGTTTACCTGTCTCTTCCTCTCCCCGTCTTTCTCTCTCTTTACCTCTCCCCATGTTTCCCTCTCTCTTCCTCTCCCCGTCTTTCTCTCTCTTTATCTCTCTCTCCATGTTTCCCTCTCTCTTCCTCTCCCCGTCTTTCTCTCTCTTTACCTCTCTCTCTCTATGCTTCCCTCTCTCTTCCTCTCCCCGTCTTTCTCTCTCTTTACCTCTCTCCATGTTTCCCTCTCTCTTCCTCTTCCCGTCTTTCTCTCTCTTTACCTCTCTCTCTATGTTTCCCTCTCTCTTCTTCTCCCCGTCTTTCTCTCTCTTTACCTCTCTCTCTATGCTTCCCTCTCTCTTCCTCTCCCCGTCTTTCTCTCTCTTTACCTCTCTCTATGTTTCCCTGTCTCTTCCTCTCCCCGTCTTTCTCTCTCTTTATCTCTCTCTCCATGTTTCCCTCTCTCTTCCTCTCCCCGTCTTTCTCTCTCTTTATCTCTCTCTCCATGTTTCCCTCTCTCTTCCTCTCCCTCTCTTTCTCTCTCTTTACCTCTCTCTCTATGTTTCCCTCTCTCTTCTTCTCCCCGTCTTTCTCTCTCTTTACCTCTCTCTCTATGTTTCCCTCTCTCTTCCTCCCCCCTTCTTTCTCTCTCTTTACCTCTCTCTCTATGTTTCCCTCTCTCTTCCTCTCCCCGTCTTTCTCTCTCTTTACCTCTCTCTATGTCTCTCTCTTCCTCTTCCCGTCTTTCTCTCTCTTTACCTCTCTCTCTATGTTTCCCTCTCTCTTCCTCTCCCAGTCTTTCTCTCTCTTTACCTCTCTCTCTATGTCTCTCTCTTCCTCTCCCCGTCTTTCTCTCTCTTTACCTCTCTCTCCATGTTTCCCTCTCTCTTCCTCTCCCCGTCTTTCTCTCTCTTTACCTCTCTCCATGTTTCCCTCTCTCTTCCTCTCCCCGTCTTTCTCTCTCTTTACCTCTCTCTCTATGTTTCCCTCTCTCTTCCTCTCCCCGTCTATCTCTCTCTTTACCTCTCTCCATGTTTCCCTCTCTCTTCCTCTCCCCGTCTTTCTCTCTCTTTACCTCTCTCTCTATGTTTCCCTCTCTTCCTCTTCCCGTCTTTCTCTCTCTTTACCTCTCTCTCCATGTTTCCCTCTCTCTTCCTCTCCCCGTCTTTCTCTCTCTTTACCTCTCTCTCCATGTTTCCCTCTCTCTTCCTCTCCCCGCCTTTCTCTCTCTTTACCTCTCTCTCTATGTCTCTCTCTTCCTCTTCCCGTCTTTCTCTCTCTTTACCTCTCTCTCTATGTTTCCCTCTCTCTTCCTCTCCCCGTCTTTCTCTCTCTTTACCTCTCTCTCTATGTTTCCCTCTCTCTTCCTCTCCCAGTCTTTCTCTCTCTTTACCTCTCTCTCTATGTCTCTCTCTTCCTCTCCCCGTCTTTCTCTCTCTTTACCTCTCTCTCTATGTTTCCCTGTCTCTTCCTCTCCCCGTCTTTCTCTCTCTTTACCTCTTTCCATGTTTCCCTCTCTCTTCCTCTCCCCGTCTTTCTCTCTCTTTATCTCTCTCTCCATGTTTCCCTCTCTCTTCCTCTCCCTGTCTTTCTCTCTCTTTACCTCTCTCTCTATGTTTCCCTCTCTCTTCTTCTCCCCGTCTTTCTCTCTCTTTACCTCTCTCTCTATGTTTCCCTCTCTCTTCCTCTCCCCGTCTTTCTCTCTCTTTACCTCTCTCTCTATGTTTCCCTGTCTCTTCCTCTCCCCGTCTTTCTCTCTCTTTACCTCTCTCTCTATGTTTCCCTCTCTCTTCCTCTCCCCGTCTTTCTCTCTCTTTACCTCTCTCTATGTCTCTCTCTTCCTCTTCCCGTCTTTCTCTCTCTTTACCTCTCTCTATGTCTCTCTCTTCCTCTTCCCGTCTTTCTCTCTCTTTACCTCTCTCTCTCTATGTTTCCCTCTCTCTTCCTCTCCACGTCTTTCTCTCTCTTTACCTCTCTCTATGTCTCTCTCTTCCTCTTCCCGTCTTTCTCTCTCTTTACCTCTCTCTCCATGTTTCCCTCTCTCTTCCTCTCCCCGTCTTTCTCTCTCTTTACCTCTCTCTCTATGTTTCCCTCTCTCTTCCTCTCCCCGTCTTTCTCTCTCTTTACCTCTCTCTCTATGTTTCCCTCTCTCTTCCTCTCCCCGTCTATCTCTCTCTTTACCTCTCTCTCTATGTTTCCCTCTCTCTTCCTCTCCCCGTCTTTCTCTCTCTTTACCTCTCTCTCTCTATGTTTCCCTCTCTCTTCCTCTCCCCATCTTTCTCTCTCTTTACCTCTCTCTATGTCTCTCTCTTCCTCTCCCCGTCTTTCTCTCTCTTTACCTCTCTCTCTATGTTTCCCTCTCTCTTCCTCTCCCCGTCTTTCTCTCTCTTTACCTCTCTCTCTATG
Organism: Discoglossus pictus; assembly: GCA_027410445.1. Lineage (NCBI taxonomy): Eukaryota > Metazoa > Chordata > Amphibia > Anura > Alytidae > Discoglossus > Discoglossus pictus. Next base: position 31,002,973 of record CM050174.1, read on the forward strand.
TCTCTCTCTTCCTCTCCCCGTCTTTCTCTCTCTTTACCTCTCTCTCTATGTTTCCCTCTCTCTTCCTCTCCCCGTCTTTCTCTCTCTTTACCTCTCTCTCTATGTTTCCCTCTCTCTTCCTCTCCCCGTCTTTCTCTCTCTTTACCTCTCTCTCTCTATGTTTCCCTCTCTCTTCCTCTCCCCGTCTTTCTCTCTCTTTACCTCTCTCTCTATGTTTCCCTCTCTCTTCCTCTTCCCGTCTTTCTCTCTCTTTACCTCTCTCTCTGTTTCCCTCTCTCTTCCTCTCCCCGTCTTTCTCTCTCTTTACCTCTCTCTCTCTCTGTTTCCCTCTCTCTTCCTCTCCCCGTCTTTCTCTCTCTTTACCTCTCTCTCTCTGTTTCCCTCTCTCTTCCTCTCCCCGTCTTTCTCTCTCTTTACCTCTCTCTCTCTATGTTTCCCTCTCTCTTCCTCTCCCCGTCTTTCTCTCTCTTTACCTCTCTCTCTCTGTTTCCCTCTCTCTTCCTCTCCCCGTCTTTCTCTCTCTTTACCTCTCTCTCTCTATGTTTCCCTCTCTCTTCCTCTCCCCGTTTTTCTCTCTCTTTACCTCTCTCTCTATGTTTCCCTCTCTCTTCCTCTCCCTGTCTTTCTCTCTCTTTACCTCTCTCTCCATGTTTCCCTCTCTCTTCCTCTCCCCGTCTTTCTCTCTCTTTACCTCTCTCTCTCTGTTTCCCTCTCTCTTCCTCTTCCCGTCTTTCTCTCTCTTTACCTCTCTCTATGTTTCCCTCTCTCTTCCTCTCCCGTCTTTCTCTCTCTTTTCCTCTCTCTCTATGTTTCCCTCTCTCTTCCTCTTCCCGTCTTTCTCTCTCTTTACCTCTCTCTCTATGTTTCCCTCTCTCTTCCTCTTCCCGTCTTTCTCTCTCTTTACCTCTCTCTATGTTTCCCTCTCTCTTCCTCTCCCCGTCTTTCTCTCTCTTTACCTCTCTCTATGTTTCCCTCTCTCTTCCTCTCCCTGTCTTTCTCTCTCTTTCTCTCTCTCTCTATGTTTCCCTCTCTCTTCCTCTCCCTCTCTTTCTCTCTCTTTACCTCTCTCTCTATGTTTCCCTCTCACTTCCTCTCCCCGTCTTTCTCTCTCTTTACCTCTCTCTATGTTTCCCTCTCTCTTCCTCTCCCCGTCTTTCTCTCTCTTTACCTCTCTCTCCATGTTTCCCTCTCTCTTCCTCTCCCTCTCTTTCTCTCTCTTTACCTCTCTCTCTATGTTTCCCTCTCTCTTCCTCTCCCCGTCTTTCTCTCTCTTTACCTCTCTCTCTATGTTTCCCTCTCTCTTCCTTTCCCCGTCTTTCTCTCTCTTTACCTCTCTCTCTATGTTTCCCTCTCTCTTCCTCTCCCCGTCTTTCTCTCTCTTTACCTCTCTCTCTATGTTTCCCTCTCTCTTCCTCTCCCCGTCTTTCTCTCTCTTTACCTCTCTCTCTATGTTTCCCTCTCTCTTCCTCTCCCCGTCTTTCTCTCTCTTTACCTCTCTCTCCATGTTTCCCTCTCTCTTCCTCTCCCTGTCTTTCTCTCTCTTTACCTCTCTCTATGTCTCTCTCTTCCTCTTCCCGTCTTTCTCTCTCTTTACCTCTCTCTCCATGTTTCCCTCTCTCTTCCTCTCCCTGTCTTTCTCTCTCTTTACCTCTCTCTATGTCTCTCTCTTCCTCTCCCCGTCTTTCTCTCTCTTTACCTCTCTCTCTCTATGTTTCCCTCTCTCTTCCTCTCCACGTCTTTCTCTCTCTTTACCTCTCTCTATGTCTCTCTCTTCCTCTTCCCGTCTTTCTCTCTCTTTACCTCTCTCTACATGTTTCCCTCTCTCTTCCTCTCCCTGTCTTTCTCTCTCTTTACCTCTCTCTCCATGTTTCCCTCTCTCTTCCTCTCCCCGTCTTTCTCTCTCTTTACCTCTCTCCATGTTTCCCTCTCTCTTCCTCTCCCCGTCTTTCTCTCTCTTTACCTCTCTCTACATGTTTCCCTCTCTCTTCCTCTCCCTGTCTTTCTCTCTCTTTACCTCTCTCTCCATGTTTCCCTCTCTCTTCCTCTCCCCGTCTTTCTCTCTCTTTACCTCTCTCTCTCTGTTTCCCTCTCTCTTCCTCTCCCTGTCTTTCTCTCTCTTTACCTCTCTCTCTATGTTTCCCTCTCTCTTCCTCTCCCTGTCTTTCTCTCTCTTTACCTCTCTCTCTATGTTTCCCTCTCTCTTCCTCTCCCTCTCTTTCTCTCTCTTTACCTCTCTCTCTGTTTCCCTCTCTCTTCCTCTCCCCGTCTTTCTCTCTCTTTACCTCTCCATGTTTCCCTCTCTCTTCCTCTCCCCGTCTTTCTCTCTCTTTACCTCTCTCCATGTTTCCCTCTCTCTTCCTCTCCCCGTCTTTCTCTCTCTTTACCTCTCTCTATGTTTCCCTCTCTCTTCCTCTCCCCGTCTTTCTCTCTCTTTACCTCTCTCTATGTTTCCCTCTCTCTTCCTCTCCCCGTCTTTCTCTCTCTTTACCTCTCCATGTTTCCCTCTCTCTTCCTCTCCCCGTCTTTCTCTCTCTTTACCTCTCTCTCTATGTTTCCTTCTCTCTTCCTCTCCCCGTCTTTCTCTCTCTTTACCTCTCCATGTTTCCCTCTCTCTTCCTCTCCCCGTCTTTCTCTCTCTTTACCTCTCTCTCTATGTTTCCCTCTCTCTTCCTCTCCCCGTCTTTCTCTCTCTTTACCTCTCTCTATGTTTCCCTCTCTCTTCCTCTCCCCGTCTTTCTCTCTCTTTACCTCTCCATGTTTCCCTCTCTCTTCCTCTCCCCGTCTTTCTCTCTCTTTACCTCTCCATGTTTCCCTCTCTCTTCCTCTCCCCGTCTTTCTCTCTCTTTACCTCTCTCTCTATGTTTCCCTCTCTCTTCCTCTCCCCGTCTTTCTCTCTCTTTACCTCTCTCCATGTTTCCCTCTCTCTTCCTCTCCCCGTCTTTCTCTCTCTTTACCTCTCTCCATTTTTCCCTCTCTCTTCCTCTCCCCGTCTTTCTCTCTCTTTACCTCTCTCTCTCTCTGTTTCCCTCTCTCTTCCTCTCCCCGTCTTTCTCTCTCTTTACCTCTCCATGTTTCCCTCTCTCTTCCTCTCCCCGTCTTTCTCTCTCTTTACCTCTCTCTCTATGTTTCCTTCTCTCTTCCTCTCCCTCTCTTTCTCTCTCTTTACCTCTCTCTATGTTTCCCTCTCTCTTCCTCTCCCCGACTTTCTCTCTGTTTACCTCTCTCTCCATGTTTCCCTCTCTCTTCCTCTCCCCGTCTTTCTCTCTCTTTACCTCTCTCTCTCTATGTTTCCCTCTCTCTTCCTCTCCCCGTCTTTCTCTCTCTTTACCTCTCTCTCTATGTTTCCCTCTCTCTTCCTCTCCCCGTCTATCTCTCTCTTTACCTCTCTCTCCATGTTTCCCTCTCTCTTCCTCTCCCCGTCTTTCTCTCTCTTTACCTCTCTCTATGTTTCCCTCTCTCTTCCTCTCCCCGTCTATCTCTCTCTTTACCTCTCTCTCCATGTTTCCCTCTCTCTTCCTCTCCCCGTCTTTCTCTCTCTTTACCTCTCTCTATGTTTCCCTCTCTCTTCCTCTCCCCGTCTTTCTTTCTCTTTACCTCTCTCTCTATGTTTCCCTCTCTCTTCCTCTCCCCGTCTTTCTCTCTCTTTTCCTCTCTCTCTATGTTTCCCTCTCTCTTCCTCTCCCCGTCTTTCTCTCTCTTTACCTCTCTCTCTATGTTTCCCTCTCTCTTCCTCTCGCCGTCGTTCCCTCTCTTTTCCTCTCTCTCTCTGTTTCCCTCTCTCTTCCTCTCCCCGTCTTTCTCTCTCTTTCCCTCTCTCTCTATGTTTCCCTCTCTCTTCCTCTCCCCGTCTTTCTCTCTCTTTCCCTCTCTCTCTATGTTTCCCTCTCTCTTCCTCTCCCTGTCTTTCTCTCTCTTTACCTCTCTCTCTATGTTTCCCTCTCTCTTCCTCTCCCCGTCTTTCTCTCTCTTTACCTCTCTCTCTCTATGTTTCCCTCTCTCTTCCTCTCCCCGTCTTTCTCTCTCTCTCTCTATGTTTCCCTCTCTCTTCCTCTCCCCGTCTTTCTCTCTCTTTACCTCTCTCTCTCTATGCTTCCCTCTCTCTTCCTCTCCCCGTCTTTCTCTCTCTTTACCTCTCTCTCTATGTTTCCCTCTCTCTTCCTCTCCCTGTCTATCTCTCTCTTTACCTCTCTCTCTATGTTTCCCTCTCTCTTCCTCTCCCCGTCTTTCTCTCTCTTTACCTCTCTCTCTGTTTCCCTCTCTCTTCCTCTCCCTCTCTTTCTCTCTCTTTACCTCTCTCTCTATGTTTCCCTCTCTTCCTCTCCCCGTCTTTCTCTCTCTTTACCTCTCTCTCCATGTTTCCCTCTCTCTCCCTCTCCCCGTCTTTCTCTCTCTTTACCTCTCTCTCCATGTTTCCCTCTCTCTTCCTCTCCCCGTCTATCTCTCTCTTTACCTCTCTCTCTATGTTTCCCTCTCTCTTCCTCTCCCCGTCTTTCTCTCTCTTTACCTCTCTCTCTATGTTTCCCTCTCTCTTCCTCTCCCTGTCTTTCTCTCTCTTTACCTCTCCCTTTCTTTCTCTCTCTCTCTCCTTTCTTTCTCTCCCTGTTTCTCTCTCTCTCCCTCTCTTTCTCTCCCCTCTCTCACGTTACTAAATGACCATCTCTATGGTATATGTCGGTGCTATATAAAAGTTGAACCTAACCCAATTTATAGCGGGCACTGCCCGTTGCCTCCTGACCCTCTTCCTCCCCAGTGTACAGTCCCCACATCAATGAGTTGGGCGCGCTCGGAGGCTCCGCACAGTGGGGTCAGTGTGTGGATCCACAGATCCTGGCCTGGTGCAGTGGTCAACAATCCTCCCCTTTGATTCAGGTCCAGGGTTTAATATCCCAGAATCCTCTATTAATCTGGACCTCTCGTTAGCTTTGGACATTGTGCGCTGCCAAGTATGGAGGGGGCATAGCTGGAAAAGTTAGAATTCCATCGGGGAGGGGGGGGGGGGGGGGGGTGTTATCTATGGCACAGAGGTACCTGCAGTAATACTACAGACATAGCCTCTTTCATTAAAGGGACACAGCAAAGGTTCAGAAAATAATAAGAGGTAAAACTATCAGTAATTAGCACATTATCAATTGAATGTTATTAGAAAATGCATCAAAGTTTATTATTATTACCTGTCAATCATATTCTCTAATCCACCCACCATACATGGGCTCTTATCTTCTTCTAAGAGGTGATTATTCCCACTCCATGCTTTGCTGGCAATTTAAAGTCATCTACACACACCCACACTTTTCAGTGTCTGTCAATAATCACCATGTCGAATGAGATAACAGCCCATAACTGGAAGCGTGGATCAGAACCAGTTTAATTATTACTTATTACACATAATTATCTATTACTGGGGGATGCCTTTTTCTGCTAACCTGATTTCTCCAATTGGAGTCTTGATAAGACTGTAAATTGCATTTCAACAGTGTTCAATATTACTGGATTGAAATCTTATCTGTGTCAAAGGTCCACTGCCAGATGACAACTCAGATTAAGATAAAAAGTAATGGCGCACCCAGTAAAACAGCTGCATATGGTGGTCAATAAACAGACAGAGTAAGATAAATATGGGGGTTCTTTGAATTAGATTAAAGGTTTGGACAAGAATAGCATCACAGCAAGCAGAAATATATATATATATTATACAGTGTGGGTTCCCTGGTGGTCCAGTGGTTAGTAGTCAGTGCTTGCACTGCTGCAACCTGGGTTTGATTCCAAGACAGGGAACCAAGAGGTCACACCACCCTGAAGCCAAGCAGGGTTGGGTCTCATCAGTACTTAAATGGGAGACCACCTAGGAGCTGTATGCTTTGGCCCACGGGAGAAGGAACTGGAAACCCACTCCAGTATCTCTGCCATGAAAACTAAGAGTGGATCAGCATGACCATGGACATAAAGATGAGTCTGGTGTGCTACAGTCTATGAGGTCTGAAACGACTGAATGACAACAACAACAAAAAAAAATTAAAAAAAAATATATATATATTTATTTATTTATTCCACATTTTTTTCACATTCGCCATTATGACACATCATTTAATTTACTTTCTGCAACAACTGGGACCTTTTCTGTGTCCCTTTAAGTCACTTTCCTGACCTCCAGTGTCCTGTAACCTTAGACAAGCCAGTACGGGCCGTGTCAGGGATTTCTACAATTCATCCGTCAGCATTTCCGGATGCGGAGCCGCTGATTAAATGTCACTTTATTTGCTTTTTTAAAGAGGTTTAATCAATAACGACAACTTTTATTTCTCCTAAAAGCATCTTAAAGAGCCACTGCAGACGTCTAGGATATACAGTCCTGGAAATTATAAATATTTAGAACTGGATGTAAATAAAAATGTAGTAAAAAGAATATAGAGAATTTACTAAATGTTGGCTGTCACTCAGCTCAAGAAATCCTTGTCTTGTTATCAGTACTTAACTGTCTCATTAGCGGCTTCCTTTTGCATAGAGTATGGCACTTCACAAATGAATACCTCAGAAGCCATAGGGAAACGGACGTCATCAAAAATGAAAACATACGTTAATTTATTAATTATTAAATAAAGCCCTTGATCTTAGCTACCCTGCCCAGCATTATCGCCAAACACCATTTAGTTAATCTGGCCCTTGCTCTTACAATAATATCTATCAATGTCCCAGACACTGTAACAAATTGCACTGAAGTTTCTCAGGATTTTAATATTCAGAGAACAACGAAACGGCTTCAGCAAAAGATTACCAGCAATCTCACAAGAAATATTATATATGGGACTTTCTTAAGTAATTTCCATTTTATTAGGAAGAACATTAAAAATGTAGAGACCATGAATAATACATGGACTGATTGCTCAGACTGATTGCTGATTCCTAAGGAATTGAGACAAAAAAGGATTCAAGAAATCAGCTTTCAATGCGGGGAAAATATGGCATTTTTATACTCAATTGTTAGCCATTAAAATAGGTCTGGATTATAGTTTTACCCCAGAGCTGACACTTTAGTCTGTGTGTTAAAACCAGTGCGCAGTGAAAAAATTATAATATATATATATATATGTGTGTGTGTGTATAAATATATATATATATATATATATATATATATATATATATATATATATATATATATATAAATATATATACACACAGTATCTCACAAAGTTGAGCACACCCCTCACATTTTTGTACATATTTTATTATTTCTTTTCATGTGACAACACTGAAGCCATGACACTCTGATACAATGTAAAGTAGTAAGTGTACAGCCTGTATAACAGTGTAAATGTACTGTGCCCTCAAAGTAACTCAACACACGGCCATTAATGTCTAAACCGTTGGCAACAAAAGTGAGTACACCCCTAAGTGGAAATGTCCAAATTGGGCCCAAAGTGTCAATATTTTGTGTGGCCACCATTATTTTCCAGCACTGCCTTAACCCTAATGGGCATGGAGTCACCAGAGCTTCACAGGTTGCCACTGGAGTCCTCTTCCACTCCTCCATGATGGCGTCACGGAGCTGGTGGATGTTAGAGACCTTGCACTCCCCCATCTTACGTTTGAGGATGCCCCACAGATGCTCAATAGGGTTTAGGTCAGGTTGGCCAGTCCATCACGATACCTTCAGCTTCTTTAGCAAGGCAGTGGTCATTCGGAGGTGTGTTTGGGTCGTTATCATGTTGGAATACTGCCCTGCGGCCCAGTCTCCGAAGGGAGGGGATCATGCTCTGCTTCAGTATGTCCCAGTACATGTTGGCATTCATGGTTCCCTCAATGAACTGTAGCTCCCCAGTGCTGGCAGCACTCATGCAGGCCCAGACCATGACACTCCCACCACCATGCTTGACTGTAGGCAAGACACACTTGTCTTTGTACTCCTCACTTGGTCTCATCGGACCACAGGACATGGTTCCAGTAATCCATGTCCTTAGTCTGCTTGTCTTCACCAAACTGTTTGCTGGCTTTCTTGTGCATCATCCTTAGAAGAGGCTTCCTTCTGGGATGACAGCCATGCAGACCAATTTGATGCAGTGTGCGGTGTATGGTCTGAGCACTGACAGGCTGACCCCCCACCCCTTCAACCTCTGCAGCAATGCTGGCAGCACTCATACGTCTATTTCCCAAAGACAACCTCTGGATATAACGCTGAGCACGTGCGCTCAACTTCTTTGGTTGACCATGGCGAGACCTGTTCTGAGTGGAACCGGTCCTGTGACACCGCTGTATGGTCTTGCCCACCGTGCTACAGCTCAGTTTCAGGGTCTTGGTAATCATCTTATAGCCTAGGCCATCTTTATGTAGAGCAACAATTATTTTTTTTCAGATCCTCAGAGAGTTCCCTGCCATGAGGCGCCATGTTTTACTTCCAGTGACCAGTATGAGAGAGTGTGAGAGCGATAACACCAAATTTATCACACCTGTTCCCCATTCACACCTGAGACCATGTAACACTAACGAGTCACATAACACTGGGGAGGGAAAATGGCTAATTGGGCCCAATTTGGACATTTCCACTTAGGGGTGTACTCACTTTTTTTCCCAACGGTTTAGACATTAATGGCTGTGTGTTGAGTTACTTTGAGGGGACAGCACATTTACACTGTTATACAGGCTGTACACTTATTACTTTACATTGTAGCAGAGCGTCATGGCTTCAGTGTTGTCACATGAAAAGATATAATAAAATATTTACAAAAATGTGAGGGGCGCACTCATACATATATAGAAATATATCAACTATAATAATTCTGGTAACTTCCTAAGTCTGTACAGAGATATGAGCAGGCGCAGTTCGCGGCAGCAGCAAGCTGCAGAGGGGGGGGGGGGGGGGGGGAGACAGGGGAGAGGGGGGAGGAAGACACAGGGGAGAGGGGGGAGGAAGACACAGGCGAGGGGAAAGGGCGGGAAGAGACACAGTGGAGGGGGGGAAGAGACACAGGGGAGAGGGGGGAAGAGACCTAGGAGAGGGGAGGGGGGAGAGACCCAGGGGAGGCAGTGGGGGGAGGGACACAGGGGAGGGGAGAGGGGGGGGAAGAGACAGGGGATGGGAAGAGACACAGGGGAGGGTGGGAAAGAGACACAGGGAGGGGGAAGAGACACAGGGAAGGAAAGGGGGTAAGAGACACAGGGGAAGGGAGAGAGAACGAGACACAGGGGAGGGAAAGGGGGGAAGAGATACAGGGGAGGAAAAGGGGGAAGAGACACAGGGGAGGGAAGAATATATATACAGTATATATATATATATATATATATATATATATATATATATACACACACACACACACGTATGTTCCCTAGTGGTGCAGTGGTTAGGAAATGATGCTTTCACCACTGTGACCTGGGTTTGATTCCAGTCAAGAAGAAACCAAGAAGTCACACCATCCTGAAGCCATGCAGGGTTGGGCCTGGTCTGTACTTGGATGGGAGACCACCCAGAAATACCAGGAGCTGTATTCTGTGGGCCACTAGAGAAGGAACTGTCAACCCACTCCAGTATCACTTCCATGAATACCAAGTGGATCAGCATGGTGAGTTACAGTCCATGAGGTCATGGAGAGTCAGTCACGACTGAGTGACGCACACACACACAAAATATATATATTTATATGTGTGTGCGTATTTTATTTATTTATTTATTTTTATTTCCTTAGGTTTATTTCTTCCTAGACTGTAATATTAAATTATAGAACAAATAAAAAATAATATTATATATTTGTATTATATTAATATTATAAATATGACAAATTTATAGGAATATATTTATTATATTTACTAGCTGTTTTGCATGCCTTTGGAAGGAAAGGGTTAATAATATAATTAGGGAAAAAAGTATATTATTTTTTTTGGGGGGGGGGGTGTTTATTTATCTCTGTACACATCATTTTATTCGCATTTAGGAACCACCCGAATACAAATATTTACAGAGAATCTGCGCTTGTGTGCGAATAAATAGAGTTTCGTTAAAGTGGATTCGGTGCCCAGATTGGAAGCAGGTTCCAGGGCAGATATGCCAGGAATGTGAGGGCAAAGGGGCAGGAGGGCCGCACTATATATGGCGCCGCTGGCAGATAGCGCTTGTCATAATGTTTATATCCATTCAGTGTCACCTACATATAATCTCATAACCTGTATCAGCCAGAGAAGCATGGAAATGAGTGTTTTTCTGTGTATGTTGCTTTAATTACACTAATTACTAACACAAAAATGGCACTAAATACATGTTTTTAGGGTTCTGTGTAAAGAATGCTTAAAAAATAGTATGAGGAAAAACAGTATATAAATAAATATATTTGAAATCAATTTCAAACACCAACGCGTTTCGTTAACTGACTTCCTCAGGGCACGTGGACTTTTTTTGTAATGTGTAAATTACGATCTTTTAAATGCAAAATAGATCTTTTTTATTTTTTTTTTGCGTCGTTCAGTTGTTTCCGACTTTCCCTGTGACCTCATGCACCGTAACACACCAGGCACATTTTGCATCGTTCAGTCGTTTCCGACTCTCTGTGACCTCATGACCATAACATACAAGGACGTCTTTATATCCATGGTCAAGCTGATCCACTTGGTATTCATGGCAGAGATACTGGAGTGGGTTGCCAGGGGGAGGCTCTGAAAGTCTTCAGAGTTACGGGCTTGAAAAAAAATGGACTCAGTTAAACCCGTAACTTTTTTCAAGGCCGTAACTCAGAATTCCTTTGTGGGCTTGGGGAAATGTATCAGTTTCCCAAAGCCGCAAATGTTTTCACACCCGTAAATGGCAAAAAGAGCACAGGCAAGGGAGGGGGGAGAAAGACACAGGAAAGTGGGGGGAAGAGACACAGGGTAGGAAGGGAAGAGACACAGGTAAGGGAGAGGGGTGAGAGACACAGGGGAAGGAGAGGGGGAAAGAGACACATGAGGGAGAGGGCGGAAAGAGAAACAGGAGGGAGTGGGGGGGAAAGAGACACATGGGTGACAATTGGGGGAGAGGGTGTCAAAGAGACACAGGAGAGAGTGGGGGGAAAGAGACACATGGGTGAGACAGGGGGGAAAGAGACACAGAGGAGGGAGAGTGGGGCAAAGAGACACAGGGGAGGGAGAGGGGGAAGAGACACATGGGTGACAAATGGGGGAGAGGGAGTCAAAGAGACACAGGAGGGAGTGGGGGGAAAGAGACACAGGGGTGAGACAGGGGGGAAAGAGACACATTGGAGGGAGAGTGGGACAAAAAGACACAGGGGAGGGAGAGGGGAAAGAGACACATGGGTGAGAAATGGGTGAGAGGGGGAAAAGAGAGACAGGAGGGAGTGGGGGAAAGAGTCACAGAGGTGAGACAGGGGGGGAAGAGGGGCAAAGAGACACAGGGGAGGGAGAGGGAGTCAAAGAGACACAGGGGAGGGAGAGGGGGGAAAGAGACACAGGAGAGGGACAGAGGGGAAAGAGACACAGGAGAGGGAAAGACAGGGGAGGGAGAGGGGGAAAGAGACAAACAACAGATAGTACTTAAACAGACAGAAAACACAATGTATAACACTATATCACGCCGTCATTTTTGACGGGGCAAGTCGCTAGCGTATATTTATCTATATAGTCATGTGATGCTGGTAACTATAACTAGGTGAGCAAGGCAGCTGCCTAGGGGCGCCACCCAGGGTGGGGTGCCTCATTTGCATAACAATACCCCAGCCTCTGGGCATGTGCCAGGAGCAGGGGAGGGGAAGGAGATGAGAGGCACTGAGTGTGCCTGTGTGCTGTACCAAAGTGGTGAGCCCATGTGATGTGTCCATGTTCAGTGCTTGTGTGTTATGCCCGTGTACTGTGACCATGAGCTGTGTCCATGTGGTTTGCCGGTGTGCTGTGCCCATATAGTGTGTCCTGTACATGTGTGGTAGCCATGTGTGCTTGTGTGGGATGCATATGTGGTGTGCCCTGTGTTTTCCCCTGTGGTGTGCCCTGTACTGTGCGCACATAGTGTGCCCTTGTGCTGTGCCAATGTGGTTTGCCTGAGTCCTGTGCCACTGGGGTATGCTGTGAGCTGTGCCCATATGTTGTACCCATGTGCTGTACATGTGTATTATGGCCATATACTGTGGACATGAGTTGTGCCTATGTGCTGTGCCTATGTCCTGTGTCCATATGCTGTGCGCATGTCCTGTACACGTGTGGCAGCCATGTGTGCCTGTGTGGGGTGCCCATGTGGTGTGCCCTGTGTTTCCCCTGTGGTGTGCCCTGTACTGTGCCCATGTGCTGTGCCCGCAGTACTGTGCCCATGTGGTGTGCCCCTGTGCTGTGCCCATGTGCTGTGCCCCTGTGCTGTGCCCTTGTGGTGTGCCCTGTGTTTTCCCTTGTACTGTGCCCCTGTGGTGTGCCCCTGTGCTTTGCACTTGTGCTATGCCCAAGTGGTGTGCCCTGTGTTTCCCCTGTGGTGTGCCCATGTGGTGTGCCCCTGTGCTGTGCCCTTGTGGTGTGCCCCGTGTTTTCCCCTGTACTGTGCCCATGTGCTGTGCCCATGTGCTGTGCCCTTGTGGTGTGCCCTGTGTTTTCCCTTGTACTGTGCCCATGTGGTGTGCCCCTGTGCTTTGCGCTTGTGCTATGCCCATGTGGTGTGCCCTGTGTTTTCCCCTGTGGTGTGCCCCTGTGTTTTCCACTGTGCTGTGCCCCTGTGGTGTGCCCCTGTGCTGTGCCCATGTGGTGTGCCCCTGTGCTGTGCCCTGTGGTGTGCCCATGTGCTGTGCCCAGGATATTTGCTGTGTGTGAAGCACTCTGTGCAGTGAGTATAACGTGTCCATGTAGGTGCAGCGGTCTCAGGGCTGTAATTTGTGTGTTGAGTGTTTAAACAGAACATAATTTCCATGGATGCCCCTCCTGCTGGGTGCCCTGTAATACTGATGTGTAAAGGGGCATGGAAACACACAACTATTCTGCATTTAAAACAACATGTTATATACAATGTAAGTTCTGTCCACGAAATAGGAGTGATCTAAAGTCTGGAAAACATAAAGAATACTGTGCCCAGGTGGAGAGCAAGGAAGATAAATGCCCATTTACACTGCAAACACGTGTCCTTACTGCAGCATGATGGGTAACGTAGCTAGACTGTATTTCACGCAACAAGATCAGGATAGAAAATTACGTTTATTTAGACTGATGGTCTACTGGTGGCCTGAAGGATGTCTACTAAATGGGTAATGGATATATGGCATGGCCACCCAGCAGGGGTGGGAGATGGAGATGGTCTACTGGTGGTGTGAAGGATGTCTACTAAAGGGTTAATGGATATATGGCATGGCCACCCAGCAGGGGTGGGAGATGGAGATGGTCTACTGGTGGCCTGAAGGATGTCTACTAAAGGGGTAATGGATATATGGCATGGCCACCCAGCAGGGGTGGGAGATGGAGATGGTCTACTGGTGGTCTGAAGTATGTCTACTAAATGGGTAATAGATATATGGCATGGCCACCCAGCAGGGGTGGGAGATGGAGATGGTCTACTGGTGGTGTGAAGGATGTCTACTAAAGGGTTAATGGATATATGGCATGGCAACCCAGCAGGGGTGGGAGATGGATATGGTCTACTGGTGGTCTGAAGGATGTCTACTAAAGGGTTAATGGATATATGGCATGGCCACCCAGCAGGGGTGGGAGATGGAGATGGTCTACTGGTGGTCTGAAGGATGTCTACTAAAGGGTTAATGGATATATGGCATGGCCACCCAGCAGGGGTGGGAGATGGAGATGGTCTACTGGTGGTGTGAAGGATGTCTACTAAAGGGTTAATGGATATATGGCATGGCCACCCAGCAGGGGTGGGAGGTGGAGATGGTCTACTGGTGGCCTGAAGGATTTCTACTAAAGGGTTAATGAATATATGGCATGGCCACCCAGCAGGGGTGGGAGATGGAGATGGTCTACTGGTGGTGTGAAGGATGTCTACTAAAGGGTTAATGGATATATGGCATGGCCACCCAGCAGGGGTGGGAGATGGAGATGGTCTACTGGTGGTCTGAAGGATGTCTACTAAAGGGTTAATGGATATATGGCATGGCCACCCAGCAGGGGTGGGAGATGGAGATGGTCTACTGGTGGTCTGAAGGATGTCTACTAAAGGGTTAATGGATATATGGCATGGCCACCCAGCAGGGGTGGGAGGTGGAGATGGTCTACTGGTGGTCTGAAGGATGTCTACTAAAGGGTTAATGGATATATGGCATGGCCACTCAGCAGGGGTGGGAGATGGAGATGGTCTACTGGTGGCCTGAAGGATGTCTACTAAAGGGTTATTGGATATATGGCATGGCCACCCAGCAGGGGTGGGAGATGGAGATGGTCTACTGGTGGTCTGAAGGATGTCTACTAAAGGGGTAATGGATATATGGCATGGCCACCCAGCAGGGGTGGGAGATGGAGATGGTCTACTGGTGGTCTGAAGGATGTCTACTAAAGGGGTAATGGATATATGGCATGGCCACCCAATGGGGGTGGGAGATGGAGATGGTCTACTGGTGGTCTGAAGGATGTCTACTAAAGGGGTAATGGATATATGGCATGGCCACCCAATGGGGGTGGGAGATGGATGTTAACATTTCTTAGGACTAAGCCTAATCAATCAGTACTGCTTCTTACTTGATAAAGAGAGGTGCACATCTTGGAAGATTATCACTGTAACTAATAAGTTCACTATACATGATTATTGATAGATAGATAGATAGATAGATAGATAGATAGATAGATAGATAGATAGATAATATTATTAAAATTGTACAAATGCATTTTTAACCCTTTTCAAGTGTTGCTGAGTCAACAGTTTACTCAACATTTGCAACTTAACATTAACAGCCTGCAAAGTGCACATATGTCTCCTGGGCTAAAACAGCCATAAACCATGTCCCACAGTCATATAGAGATATAACATATGTATGACCTGACATTAACCCATGCACTGCTGGAGGCAGATCTGGGTAACAGCTGGGGTGTTCTATGTAGATAGACAGACAGATAGATAGATAGACAGACAGACAAACAGATAGATCGATATGGATAGATAGAGAGATAGATAGATAGATAGATAGATAGATAGACAGACAGACAGATCGATATGGATAGAGAGATGAATGGATAGATAGATAGATTGATGAATGGATAGATAGATAGATAGATGGATAGATAGATAGATTGACAGATAGATAGATAGATAGATAGATAGATAGATAGATAGATGGATAGATAGATAGATTGACAGATAGATAGATAGATAGATAGATAGATAGATAGATAGATAGATAGATAGATAGATAGATAGATAGATGAATAGATAGAATGGATAGATAGATAGATAGATAGATAGATAGAATGGATAGATAGATAGATAGATAGATAGATAGATAGATAGATAGATAGATAGATAGATAGATAGATAGATGGATAGATAGATAGATGAATAGATAGAATGGATAGATAGATAGATAGATAGATAGATAGATAGATAGATAGATAGATAGATAGATAGATAGATAGATGAATAGATAGAATGGATAGATAGATAGATAGATAGATAGATAGATAGATAGATAGATAGATAGATAGATAGATAGATAGATAGATAGATAGATGGATGGATGAATGAATAGATATAACAGTATATATGACATAGTGTCAGAGCTCACCTGCTAATGCTGCTGTCCAGTTCCTCAGTGCTGGCTCTGCGCACCCTCTGCACACCCAGGACCTTCTGCACTTCCAGGACCTTCTGTACCTCCAGGACCTTCTATACTTCCAGCACCCTGTGCACACCCAGGACCCTCTGCACACTTTGCACCCTCTGCTCACTGCACAGCTTCTCACACAGCCAGCCCTGCACACTCTGCACCTTGCCAGCCCTGACTGTGCACACCCTTCTCCCCAGCTGGAGAAGAGGCTGGGCTGGAAGGAGGGGACTGGGGTGGGTATATTAGACAGTACCTGGGGTAACCAGAGCCAGAGAGGCAGCACCTCTAGGTCTGAAACTGAAGGGGTGCTAATGTAGGTCTCAATGCATTACTTGGGATAGGATACCTGCCCTCTAGGACTAATGCAACATCAGGGCCAGAATGGCTGCCCCTCTAGGACTAAGGACTTGCCCTCTAGGACTATGACTGCCCCTCTAGGACTATGACTGCCCCTCTAGGACTAATGCCTTGCCCTCTGGGACTATGACTGCCCCTCTAGGACTAAGGACTTGCCCTCTAGGAATACTGCTCTTGCTGGGACAGTCTTGGGACAGAGACACACAGCATACCTGAGACTCTACAATACTACCTGGGAGTGTGCAATCACAAGTGTCCCTCTAGGACCATTACCTGTGACAGTCAGGCAGCACCTCTAGGACTCGTCGCGAGGCCCCTAGGACTTTAAAACAGCCGAGACATGAGCACACAAGCACCATGGCCCCTGTCGAAACCGTAGCACTTTACGCAAAGCAAGCACTTTAGGAATTTAACGGGCGAAATGGATTTAACCACGTAATTGCAAAAACTACCAAAAAACACCAAGTGATTAAAAAATAAAATTACGCACTCACACACAGCTCAGGGGGAGAGCCAGTGAGCCTTGGAGTGAGGTTGCAAGTAAATTTGAGGCATATTTTGCGTTTTTACTCAATAAAAAATCGGGTAAGCGAGAAAAAAAATGTTGACCGAAAAAACGTAACTGAATGAAAACGAGGTCGAAGCCAGTAACACATAACCAAAGCCAGTAACGCTTAGCCGAACAACACCAGGCACGCGGTACCTCGCGTTGAGTGCCATGTCTGCAATAAGCGCTCATTGCAAGGTCGTTAAACTACATGGGGAAGTGAGAGGCTTGCAATGAGCGCCGAAGGTGCTCAGGGGCAGCAGAGCCTCGCATTTTGTGACAAACACCATAGCCAACCTTAACATTTTCTTGACGTCATTTTTGATGGGCCAGACGCTAATATATATATATATTAATATATGTTTGTGTATATATATATATATATATATATATATATATATATATATAAAAATAAAATAAATATACATCCAAATATTTATTAGAAAACTTTTTGTCTAAAAACACAATTAAGCAGAGAAAAACAAACTATTTTATAAGAAAAAAATAATGTTGATGCCTTTGCTGGACCCTGGGGGCATCCATGGTATTCTGTATAGGTGCGTATGGAGTTTACATTTCTTGAGAAAAATTGCATTTCCTGATGCAAGCTGCCTGATTTTGTACCTGTGATGGGTTTTAATAAGATCAAACTACCCAACAAAGCCCTGTTTCTTCCTCCCACATCCATTTTTCCACTAATAGATAAGAAAACACACCGTCAGAAAAATTGCATTTCCTGATGCAAGCTGCCTGATTCCTGTCCTGTGATGGGTTTTAATAAGATCCAACTACCCAACAAAGCCCTGTTTCCTCCTCCCACATCCATTTTTCCACTAATAGATAAGAAAACACACCATCAGAAAAATTGCATTTCCTGATGCAAGCTGCCTGATTCCTGTCCTGTGATGGGTTTTAATAAGATCCAACTACCCAACAAAGCCCTGTTTCCTCCTCCCACATCCATTTTTCCACTAATAGATAAGAAAACACACCGTCAGGTAATTGACGTAGCAAAGACACTATGGTAATCCACATTCCTTTATTTTGAGGTCCTTTAATCTACCTTAGGGGGTTCCCTGGTGGTCCAGCGGTTAGGATTTGGTGCTGCAACCTGGGTTTGATTCCAATCAAGAGGTCAGCCATGCAGGTTTGAGCCCGGTCAGTACTTGGATGGGAGACCACCTAGGAGCTGTATGCTGTGGCCCACTGGAGAAGGAACTGGCAACCCACTCCAGTATCTCTGCCTTGAATATCAGCATGGTGTGTTGGACATGACTGAACAGCACAAACACAAGTTTAAATTACACTTTTTTGAATGCGTCATAAAAAAGAAACAGGTCTATCAAAATAATTATGTATAAGGGGGGCAACAAGCCAAGTACTATGAGCCCCCTCTCCCAGGTCAGCCCCCCGGGGGCTATGTATAATATATATATATATTGATTACTACATTGAGTTTATACTAAGAGGAAGTGTCCGCTGTGGATTAGTATCTTCACCTACAGTAGGATCAATACTCCCAGCTTGTAAGTACTTTCCCAGGGCTCCGAGCTGTCTGCTTACAGCACAGACACTTTATTACACTGCACCCTATACTACTGTGCACTATAGGGACCCGCGCACAGCTGCTAAGGGGACCCGCGCACACCTCTACATCCAACATGCACTGAAAAACATTTAAAAATGCGTTTTTTATTTATTCAAATGTATTTTTTATCATAATCTACTTCTCAGTGTGTGAATCCAGTTTCTGCAAGGACCAAAAATAACAAGCACCCTGCAAATGGCAATAAAACTCTCATTGCCGCACTGAAAAAATATCTAATTGTATTTATTTTGGTTCTTTATAATCAATATATGCAACGTAATATTTATCTGGAGCATTTAGAAAGAAATGGTAGTTTTTGTTCAGTGAGGACCTGATGGAAGGTGCCTATAAACTCAGCTGACTCCTGCCTATGGTAAGGTTAAACAGTATCTTTTGTATGCAATTATAGGTTCCCTGGTGGTCCAGTGGTTAAGATTCAGGGATTTCTCCGCTGTAACCTGGGTTCAATTCCAGTCAAGAGTTCCCACCACCCTAAAGGCGAACAGGGTTGGGCCTGGTCAGTACATGGATGGGAGACCACCTAAAAATACCAGGAGCTCTATGCTGTGGCCCACTTGAGAATGATCTGGCAACCCACTCCAGTTGCTACCATGAATATCAAATGGATCAGCATGGACATAAAGTATATCTGGTGTGTTATGGTCCATGAGGTCACAGAGAGTCAAACACAACTGAACGACAACTTGTTATCATTGCTGCAGTGATAACATTTTGGCTTCTCCTGAGCAACTTTTCCAAGTGGGAAAAAATTCTGACAGCAGAGCAATCTTCTCCTGGCATCATGGGAATGTGGCAGCTAAAACTGCCAGTGCTTTCAATAAGACCAGCCAACTGGTATAATGGGCCACTGCGGTCACTTTATTTTATTTGTAAGAATATTTATCCATAGACAATAAACACATCTTTACATTATTACATGTACTATACATTTTATCATGGGCCCTTTCTGAGCTGATTTTTTCTGCTACATTCTCAGTAGCGTCTTACTTAAATTTTATATTATTGGTAAGAATATTAAATATTGATAAAAAAGCGCAGCGGCCCATTATACAAGTTGACCAGTTCCTATGTAATTCCTCTGAGCCTCATAAATAACATATGAATAGACTTGTGTCACCTCACTATGGAGGAAACGCTCACCTTAGTGAATAAAGCCCGCTGTGTTCTATAGATGGGAGAAGGGGGTGTAGAGTAGGACTGAGGGGTATTGTTTGGTGGGCTACAGAGGAGTACTGTATGTTATACTGAGGTGGGGCGGGGGGTCCAGACGCTGTATGTGGCAGCAGCAGTGAGACATAGAGTAGTACTGTGTATATAATCAGACATATTATGGAATTCAAGCATGCCCGGGACAAGCGCAGGGTTTAATTAAGCCAAGCTTTTTAGGTGGGGTAGTGCACCACTGATCCACCCTAGCTAGGTCATTGAATTGTATTAGACATTTCTAACGCAAGTCATTCATAAGATATTCAGCATTGTTTGTGCTGTATTATTACACAAACTGCTACTGGATACTAATTAGGTACCTACGTAGTGTGCTAATTAGCAGCATAGTCTTGTTTGTTTTGGCAAAATCAATATACCCCAATGTAATCATGCACTGAGATCATCCTCATGCTTATCCCAAATGGCCCCACTTAGCTAAGTAGTTCTTACACGCATAATGCCTTAATCACAACCTCTTGTTCTTGCACTTCCCTCCTTATAACTCACACTACTGCTCCATACAACCCCCCTATAACTCACCCTACTTCTCCCTTTAACCCACCTATAACTCACCCTACTGCTCCATATAACCCCCTATAACTCCCCCTACTGCTCCATACAACCCCCCTATAACTCCCCCTACTGCTCCATACAACCCCCCTATAACTCCCCCTACTGCTCCATATAACCCCCCTATAACTCACCCTACTGCTCCCTACAACTCCCCCTACTGCTCCATATAACCCCCTATAACACACCCTACTGCTCCATATAGCCCCCCTATAGCTCCCCCTACTGCTCCATACAAACCCCTATAACTCCCCCTACTGCTCCATATAACCCCCCTATAACTCCCCCTACTGCTCCATATAACCCCCTATAACTCACCCTACTGCTCCATATAGCCCCCCTATAACTCCCCCTACTGCTCCATATAACCCCCCTATAACTTACTCTACGGCTCCATATAACCGCTATAACTCATCCTACTGCTCCATATAACCCCCATATAACTCACCCTACTGCTCCATATAACCTCCCTATAACTCACCCTACTGCTCCATATAACCCCCTATAACTCCCCCTACTGCTCCATACAACCCCCTTATAACTCCCCCTACTGCTCCATATAACCCCCTATAACACACCCTACTGCTCCATATAGCCCCCCTATAACTCGGCCTACTGCTCCATACAAACCCCTATAACTCCCCCTACTGCTCCATATAACCCCCCTATAACTCCCCCTACTGCTCCATATAACCCCCTATAACTCACCCTACTGCTCCATATAGCCCCCCTATAACTCCCCCTACTGCTCCATATAACCCCCCTATAACTTACTCTACAGCTCCATATAACCGCTATAACTCATCCTACTGCTCCATATAACCCCCTATAACTCCCCCTACTGCTCCATATAACCCCCATATAACTCACCCTACTGCTCCATATAACCTCCCTATAACTCACCCTACTGCTCCATATAACCCCCTATAACTCACCCTACTGCTCCATATAACCCCCCCTATAACTCCCCTTACTGCTCCATATAACCCCTATAACTCACCCTACTGCTCCATATAACCCACCTATATCTCACCCTACTGCTCCATATAACGCCTATAACTCACTCTACTGCTCCATATAACCCCATATAACTCACCCTACACCTCCACATAACCCGCTATAACTCCCCATACTGCTCCATATTACTCCCTATAACTCCCCCTACTGCTCCATATAACCCCTATAACTCCCCCTACTGCTCCATATAACACCCATATAACTCACCCTACTGCTCCAAATAACCTCCCTATAACTCCCCCTACTGCTCCATACAACCCCCCTATAACTCCCCCTACTGCTCCATATAACCCCCTATAACTCACCCTACTGCTCCCTACAACTCCCCCTACTGCTCCATATAACCCCCTATAACACACCCTACTGCTCCATATAGCCCCCCTATAACTCCCCCTACTGCTCCATACAAACCCCTATAACTCCCCCTACTGCTCCATATAACCCCCCTATAACTCACCCTACTGCTCCCTACAACTCCCCCTACTGCTCCATATAACCCCCTATAACTCGCCCTACTGCTCCATATAGCCCCCCTATAACTCCCCCTACTGCTCCATATAACCCCCCTATAACTTACTCTACAGCTCCATATAACCGCTATAACTCATCCTACTGCTCCATATAACCCCCTATAACTCCCCCTACTGCTCCATATAACCCCCATATAACTCACCCTACTGCTCCATATAACCTCCCTATAACTCACCCTACTGCTCCATATAACCCCCTATAACTCACCCTACTGCTCCATATAACCCCCCCTATAACTCCCCTTACTGCTCCATATAACCCTTTATAACTCACCCTACTGCTCCATATAACCCACCTATATCTCACCCTACTGCTCCATATAACGCCTATAACTCACCCTACTGCTCCGTATAACCCCCCTATAACTCACTCTACTGCTCCATATAACCCCATATAACTCACCCTACTGCTCCATATAACCACGTATACCTCCCCCTACTGCTCCATATAACCCCACTATACTACCCCATCTGCTCCATATAACCCCCCTATAACTCACCCTACTGCTCCATATAACCCACTATAACTCCCCTTACTGCTCCATATAACCCCTATAACTCACCCTACTGCTCCATATAACCCACCTATATCTCACCCTACTGCTCCATATAACTGCCTATAACTCACCCTACTGCTCCGTATAACCCCCCTATAACTCACTCTACTGCTACATATAACCCCATATAACTCACCCTACTGCTCCATATAACCCCCTATAACTCCCCCTACTGCTCCATATTACTCCCTATAACTACCCCTACTGCTCCATATAACCCCATATAACTCACCCTACTGCTCTATATTACCCCCTATAACTCACCCTACTGCTCCATGTAACCCCCCTATAACTCCCCCTACTGCTCTATATTACCCCCTATAACTCACCCTACTGCTCCATATAACCTCCCTATAACTCCCCCTACTGCTCTATATTACCCCCTATAACTCACCCTACTGCTCCATATAACCACCTATACCTCCCCCTAATGCTCCATATAACCCCACTATACTACCCCACCTGCTCCATATAACCCCCCTATAACTCCCCTACTGCTCCATATAACCCCACTATAACTCCCCTTACTGCTCCATATAACCCCTATAACTCACCCTACTGCTCCATATAACCCACCTATATCTCACCCTACTGCTCCATATAACTGCCTATAACTCACCCTACTGCTCCGTTTAACCCCCCTATAACTCACTCTACTGCTCCATATAACCCCATATAACTCACCCTACTGCTCCATATAACACCCTATAACTCCCCCTACTGCTCCATATTACTCCCTATAACTCCCCCTACTGCTCCATATAACCCCTATAACTCACCCTACTGCTCCATATAACCCCCCTATAACCCACCCTACTGCTCCATATAATCCCCCTATACCTCCCCTACTGCTCCATATAAACCCCCCTATAACTCCCCTTACTGCTCCATATAACCCCTATAACTCACCCTACTGCTCCATATAACCTACCTATATCTCACACTACTGCTCCATATAACAGCCTATAACTCACTCTACTGCTCCATATAACCCCATATAATTCACCCTACTGCGCCATATAACCCCCTATAACTCCCCCTACTGCTCCATATAACCCCATATAACTCACTCTACTTCTCCATATAACCCCCCTATAACTCACCCTACTGCTCTATATAACCCTCCTATAACTCCCCCTACTGCTCCATATAACCCCCTATAACTCACCCTACTGCTCCATATAATACCCCTATAACTCCCCCTACTGCTCCATATAAACCCTATAACTCACCCTACTGCTCCATATAACCCCCCTATAACACACCCTACTGTTCCATATAACCCCCTATAACTCACCCTACTGCTCTGTATAACCCCCATATAACTCACCCTACTGCTCCATATAACCCCCCATTACTCACTCTACTGCTCCATATAACCCCCTATAACTCACCGTACTGCTCCATATAACCCCCATATAACTCACCCTACTGCTCCCTATAACCCCCTATAACTCCCCATACTGCTCCATATAACCCCCTATAACTCCCCATACTGCTCCATATAACCCCCTATAACTCCCCCTACTGCTCCATATTACCCCCTATAACTCCCCCTACTGCTCCATATAACCCCCTATAAGTCACCCTACTGCTCCATATAACCCCCTCATAACTCCCCCTACTGCTCCATATAACCCCAATAACTCACCGTACTGCTCCATATAACCCCCATATAACTCACCCTACTGCTCCCTATAACCCCCTATAACTCCCCATACTGCTCCATATAACCCCCTATAACTCCCCATACTGCTCCATATAACCCCCTATAACTCCCCCTACTGCTCCATATAACCCCCTATAAGTCACCCTACTGCTCCATATAACCCCCTCATAACTCCCCCTACTGCTCCATATAACCCCCTATAAGTCACCTTACTGCTCCATATAACCCCCTCATAACTCCCCCTACTGCTTCATATAACCCCCTATAACTCACCTTACTGCTCCATATAACCCCAATATAATTCACTCTAATGCTCCATATAACCCCTAAAACTCACTCTACTGCTCCATATAACCCCCTATAACTCCCCATACTGCTCCATATAACCCCTATAACTCCCCCTACTGCTCCATATAACCCCCTATAACTCACGCTACTGCTCCATATTATCCCGTATAACTCACTCTACTGCTCCATATAACCCCCCTATAACTCACCCTACTGCTCCATATAACCCCCTATAACTCATCCTATTGCTCCATATAACCCCCCTCTAACTCACCCTACTGATCCCTATAACCCACCTACAACTCACTCTACTGCTCCCTATAACTCACCCTACTGCTCCATATAACCCCCATAACTCACTCTACTGCTCCATATACCCCCCCTATAACTCACACTACTGCTCCATATAACCCCCTATACCTCACCCTGCTGCTCCATATAACCCCTCTATACCTCACCCTACTGCTCCATACAACCCCATCCCATAACTCAGAGCCTTTATGAGTGATAAATACAAGCAGAATAAAGCCCACTAGGAATGTGCTGATAACCCCTAAGTGAGTCCTTGGTCATTATGAATGTTACTAGCTTGCAGTTCCACCTTCCATATAGATAAGAAAAGTGTCACACGCTGCTGCTGAGAGATAGGAGAATGGCGGTGTCTCACGCTGATAACGCTCTATAGGCATTAACTGCAACCCAGATACTGCATATATTAATAATACTGTATAAAGCAGGCATGGGGGGACACAGGGGTATTAAGTGAGTCCCACCCCTGCTGGGGAGCAGTGCAGACCCTGAATGTAGGAAGAGATAATACGGTACAAAATAATGTCTCTGTTTATCTTTAAATAGCTAAACTTAATGGACAATAAAAAATAAAAATGTAAACAAATAAGCAAATATGGAAATTAATAAATATTTAAATAAATAAGTAAATAAATACATATGTAAATAAATAAGCAAATAAATAAATAACAAAATACGTAAATATATATTTACATAATAAATACACAATATTTAAAATGGTTACTTTTATATACAGGGTTTCATTTTTTATGAGCTGGTTCCCTCCTGCTTTATCAGCTTTCCTCCATATGTACTGCTGTAAGCATTCCTATTGTGCAGATAGAAGCTTCCTCTGCATTTAGTGTAACTTCCCACTTCAGTAAGTTGATGAGCAGAAACCAACATGATAGATCCTACTACAATGTCATTATATAAAAAAGATAATAAATTAGAGGCTGAATTATTTGTATATCTAAAACATTTTGCCTTGTACATTTATATTTTTATATTATTAATATTATATTTAGGTATACGACTGCAGCGGTCCTATAACTTACTTTTTTTATTTAAAAAGGGCAAAATAACATTTTTTTTGCACTTCTTTGCTAGGATTGTATAACTGCCCCCTACCCCTCGGTGTTATCTCTCACTACTAATTGCACTTAATCACTAGGACTCGGACGAATGGACTTTTTATCAATTGCTCTGTGGTTGTCCTGTATCAAAATGCTATTAATAGCGCTAAATGATAACAGCTATTAGTTAAAGAGAGAGGAGCAGGACAATAGGATGAGTGATTTTAGATGTACATTTTATATAAAAATAGAGAATATATTTGCCATGATTTAAGGGAAATTACCAATGTAATACCCTAACAGCACAAGGTATTTTTTTGGGATGGTGCATAAATAATATACTTTGCTTATTTTACTGTATTACACACTAGTAATGTGCCTGTCATAAATGGCGGTATCATATAGTATCTTCATTTGTCTGTGTGCGCATGCTCTCTCCCTCTCACCCCCTTTATCTTTCTTTCTCTCCCTCCACCTCTCTCACTCCTCTCTCTTTGTCTCCCTCCCCCTCTCACTCATTCCCTCTCTATCTGCTTCCTTCTCTCTCCCTCCCTCCCTTTCTCTCTCCCCTCCCTCTTTCTCTCTCCCTCACTCTCTCCCATACTACTCTCTGCCTCCTTCTCCCTCCCTCTCTCTCCCTCCCACTCTCTGACTCCTTCCCTCTCTCTCCGTCCCACTCTCTCTGCCTCCTTCTCTCTCTCTCTCTCTCTCTCTCTCTCTCTTCCTCCCTCCCTCTCTCTCTCCGTCCCACTCTCTCTGCCTCCTTCTCTCTCTCTCTCTCTTCCTCCTTCCCTCTCTCTCTCCGTCGCACTCTCTGCCTCCCACTCTCTCTGCCTCCTTCTCTCTCTGCCTCCTTCTCTCTCTCCCTCCCTCTCTTTCTCACTGTCTCTCTCTCTCCCCCTCGCATGCTTTCTTTCTCTTTCTCCCTCTTTGCCTTTTTCTTTCCCTCTCTCTCCCACTCTCCCTGTCACCTTCTCTCTCTCCCTCTCTTTCTCCATCCCTCTTTCCCTTTCTCTCTCCCTCCCTCTCTCTTTATCTCCCAACCCCTCTCACTCTTTCCCTCTCTATCTGCCTCCTTCTCTCTCTCCCTCTTTTTATCCCTCCCTCTCTCCCCCTTCCTCTCTCTCCCTCCCACTCTCTCTGCCTCCTTCTCTCTCTCCCTCTCTTGCTCCCTCCCTCTTTCCCTTTCTCTCTCCCTCCCTCTCTCTTTATCTCCCAACCCCTCTCACTCTTTCCCTCTCTATCTGCCTCCTTCTCTCTCTCCCTCTTTTTATCCCTCCCTCTCTCACTCTCCCTCTCTCCCCCTTCCTCTCTCTCCCTCCCACTCTCTCTGCCTCCTTCTCTCTCTGCCTCCTTCTCTCTCTCTCCCTCTCTTGCTCCCTCCCTCTTTCCCTTTCTCTCTCCCTCCCTCTCTCTTTATCTCCCAACCCCTCTCACTCTTTCCCTCTCTATCTGCCTCCTTCTCTCTCTCCCTCTTTTTATCCCTCCCTCTCTCACTCTCCCTCTTTCCCCTCCCTCTCTCTCCCTCCCACTCTCTCTGCCTCCTTCTCTCTCTGCCTCCTTCTCTCTTGCTCCCTCCCTCTTTCCCTCTCTCCGTCCCACTCTCTCTGTCTCCTTCCCTCTCTCTCCCCCTCTCTTTCCCCTGGCTCTCTCTCTCCCACGCCTGCCTTCTTTCTGTCTCTCCCTCTTTCCCTCTCTCGATCTCCCCTCTCTCTCTCCCAGCCACTCTCCCTGTCACCTTCTCTCTCTCCCCGTCCCTCCCTCTCTTCCTCTCTCTCTCCCTCCCTCTCTCGGTCCCTCCATCTCTTGCACCCTCTCTCACTCTCACTCTTTCTGTCTCTCTTTCCCCCTCTCTCTCCCTCCATCTTCCCCTCCCTCTCTTTCTGGCTTTCTCCCTCTCTCTTTCCCTCCCACTTTCTCTGCCTCCTTCTCTCTCTCTATCCCTCTTTTTCTCCCTCCCTCTTTCCCTCTCTCTCTCCCTCCCTCTCTCTGCCTTCTTCTCTTTCTCTCCCTCCCTCCCTCTCTCCCTCCTTCATTCTAAGCGCGATTACATAGTTCAGTATGCACAGTTTTGGTGTAATTGTGCATGAGCAATTAGAACAAAGGAGGGAGACAGAGGGGGGGGGGGGGGCAGAGAGAGGGAGCAAGTTCCTACGTAGTCGTGCATGTGCGACATAGATCCATCAATAGATCACAACAATATGCACCGCGCAGGCGTTACTCACATCTAACACCTATTATAGTGGGTACAGTTACACATCTTGTGTCTATAACCTTTGTGTGACTAACAAAGCCTAATGTTGGGTCTGTAACTATAAGGTTCTATGGAAGTGTGGCGATTCTAACATTTTTGGGCAAAAATCTGAAAACAAAAAGTGAATCCAGTAACATAGTGACTTGTAGGGTTTCCGAGGGCTTTAGATTTTATTTCCCTATTGCTAGTATCACATATATAGTTGTCGTACTGCAAGTTGTTGTCACGCTTTGCGGGTCTTGAGCAATTGCGTCCCTCGCAAAGCGAGGGACGCAGTTGCGCGGGTGGAGGCCCGCCGGACTTAGCTGTATGAGCAACGCAGGCACTCATGGCGAGCCCGTAGGGCTTCGAAAAAATTGCAGACCACGGAAAAATTACGGACCTCGCAAAATTTTACTGCCAAACTGTGGAACTGAGTTTCGGAACTCGAAAATCGCAAAACATGAAACCGAAGCGAAAGGAAACTGATGCGCGCAAATCACCGCCAGGTACGTACGAGTTAGCCAGGAACTACCTCAGAATCTCGGGGGCAAAACAAAACGACCTCGACAAAAATACTAATTTAACAGCTGAATCGCGGAAATCGAAAAACAAGAAAAAAAATCAAATAAACATAAAAAAACACTCACACACAGCACGGGGGGAACGCAAGGACGCAAATTGAAGCCGAAATTGCCAAGTTTAGGTACTTGAAAATTGGCTAAGCAAGAAAAAAATGGCGGGCGAAAAAAATGAAAACGGGGCTAAAGGAGACCGAGGCGCGCAAATCACCGCCAAGCACGTATGAGTTAGCCAGGAATGTAGGAAATACAAAATATACCATTACAAGGATGGAAAATGCTCGCGAGCCAAGTAACACCGCCATTTTACAACACTAACTTGCAAATAATGGCATAAAATGGCGCTTTACCCGCCTAAGCAAATGGTTTGCCCTCGCACACGCAGCCTATTTACACTGCACACTTGGCACATTGATGGCACTTTCTCCTCAGGTGATCAACAGTCCAACTGTACATTGTATGCTGCAGGAAGATCCAAATAGATTGTTAGCTCTTCAGGATATTGATTGCTGCATATTAAATATAAATAGGTAAAGTATATTAATTTATTAATTCATATCAATTTATTAATTCACTGTACTAAATAAATGTAATATTTTACACTGTACTTATATATCTGTCTTCGAAATGAGCACCGAAGGTGATCGTTGTAAAGCAGGAAACTTGAAGTACAGAAGAGGAGAGGCTCGCAATGAGCGCCGAAGGTCCTCAGAGGAGCAAAAGCCTTACATTGTGTGGCAAACAGCATTGCCATGGCTTCAAATTTTATTGCCGTCATTTTTGACGGGCAAGTCGCTAGTAATAATAATAATAATCATCATAATAACAATAATAATAATGATAATAATACTAATAAATATTATTACGATGATGATGATTATTATTATTACTCTTTATTTAAAAAGCTCCAACATATTCCAGAGCACTGTTTAGAATAAAGTACAGTGGGTACAAGTATTACAAAGGTAACGTGCAGTACAGATATGAGACAAATGGGTCTGCTTGGTGCAACAGAAGTGCAGTCCCTATTCTGAAGAGCTTACAATCTAGAAGGGGAAGTTGGGCTCTGATGCAGGAGAGCAGTGTGAAGGCAGTAGGCTGGTGCAGTGGAGGGGTCTGTGTGTTGCACTGTATATTGTGGGTGATATTATACTGTGGAGTGTGCAGTGGTGCATGTTGGGGTGATGAGCTTCTTTATGTGTTTTTAATTATTTTTTCGAAGGACTTGAGACAAGAAGATGTCTCGTGGAGCGAGGCAATGATTTAAAAAGAATAGGGGCAGCACAAGAAAAGTCCTGAAGGTGGGAGTGAGAGGAGGTGACAAGAGAGGAGGAAAGATGAGAGGAGAAAAGTTGGAGAGTATTTTGACATGAGAGCAGAGATATAAGGGGGTGCACTGTTGTTGAGGGCTTTATAAGTAGGGTCATGAGTTTACATTTTATTATGGAGACTACAAGAAGCCAGTGGAGTGACTGACAGAGGATCTGCAGACACTGAGCTTGGGTATGGTAGCTGAGTCTAGTGGAGGCGTTCATTATGGATTAGAGTGGAGGTTATGTTGAGGCCAGCAAGGAGTGAGCTGCAGTAGCTGAGGTGCGATATGATGAGAGAATGGATTATCATTTTAGTTATGTCTTGTGTAAGATAGTGACATATACTGGAGACATCTTTTAGGTGACAATGACACGATTTTATATTCGTTTGGGAATGAAAGAGAGGGCAGCGTCCAGTAGAACCCCGAGACTAGGGTCCTGGGAGGCGGGCGTGATGATGTCAACAGGGAGAGAGATGTGAGGAATGAAAGCGGTAGTAGAGGGTGGGAAGATTAGGAGCTCAGTCTTTGACATATTGAGTTTGAGTTGATGGGTCGACATCCAGGAGGATAGACTAGAGAGTAGGTTGGTGCTAGTACATATATTGTCCTAGAACTTGAGATATATCCTCTCTCTGTGAGCTATACCATGTAGGGTGACTCAAGATGGGCAGGTTATAGCAGAGAGGCCAGACAAATTGTTGTCCACTGGTGAAGGAACTGGCAACCCAGTCCAGTATCTTTGCCATAAAAAAAAACATATGGATAAGCACAACCAGAAACACAGACAGATGTGCCTGGCAAGCTGTGATCCATATGGTCACCAAGAGTCGGATACGACTGAAGGACTAAACAACAATCATGGGGTGGATCTTTTCCAGGGCTCCTACAATTTGTACTTCTGGCTTAAGTATCTCTATGGATCCTATAAAATCGTCCTAGCTTCTAAGTGTTAGTGTTTGACATACATTAAATGTTTTTTCAATGTGGATAATATAACAGTGAAGATATGGAAATAATTAACTTATTAATAATAGATCAAGATGGAGATCACATAGATCAAGAAGATTAATTGCTTTTCATCCCCTCAAACGGGAAGCACCGAGCAGTGCTTCTATCGGTACAGTATACACCGCTTCTTAGAGGCGATTTGATCATTGAGAAAGCCACGGATACGAATGGCGAAACAAGTCTCGTCTGTATGCAGCAGGGATATCCTCAAACCCAGACCTGTGTTTGGCCCTCCAGGACAGAACTTGCCTAAACTTGCTTCAGGAGAACGTCTTTCTGATGAAGGTAGTTTGAGGAGCACTCTACTAAGGATGGCTTCACCTTCACTTAGGTCTTTCATTGATATGCTGATTCCCGAGGCGCAGTGGGTAGCCCCGTGTGTAACGGATATTATGTGTTCTTAGTTGAACTGCGGTAGACATGAGTTTTCTACGCTTAAGTAAAGCAATTAGAGAAACATCTGGATATAAATCTGCAGTAATTCCTTGTAGAGCTTTTGGATTGTCTTCAGAATGTCTTAGTTCATGTCAAAGAATTGCATACATATAATTACATATTTGGGAGTCTTTGGTGTAGGTCTTAATACTCGGTGTACTCAATGCATATATAGTTCTGTCTAGCAGTGCAAATAGTGTATAATAAAAAAAACAATAAAACAAACTAATCTTAATAGGTTAAGGCGGAAATTGGAACCCACTCTGAAAGCAGCCTCTTTTAGCTCAGTTGTGCCTTTAACAGGAAGAAAGATCCTGTAGTATATCAGTCTGGTCCCACTCATTAGTGATCCAGCCCCGAAATACCAGGCAATATTACCCAGAACAGGATAAACAGCAAACCCCAGACATTTTTTTTTGGTTTATTCAAATGACCCTTGGGGCTTAGTCTCCCTAAGGGTGATAGTCGGCTTAAGACGTTGACTCCTTGCTCACTGAGCCTTAGGGATTTCAGCTGCACCTCAATGACGAGGCCCAAGACAGACCGAAACGTACGTCTAGGGTTTGCTATTTCTCTTGTTCAGGGTAGAACTGCCTGGTATTTCAGGGCTGGATCATTCTATGGGATGAGACCAGACTGATATACTACAGGATATTTCTCCCTGTGAAGGGCACAAGTGAGCTAAAAGAGGTTGCTCTCAGGGTGGATTATCATTTTCATAGAGCTAACCTAGAGTTGTGCTCAAAAGTCTGCATACCCTGGCAGAAACTGTGACATTTTGGCACTTATTTTGAAAATATGACTGATAGTGCAAAAAAAAAAGTATTTTATTGAAGGATAGAGATCATATGATACCTATATTTAAGAAGGGAGCAAGAACAAATCCAGGGAATTATTATTAATATTATAAATAGGAGAAAACATGGATTTATGAGGAATAAGGTCATGTCAAACAAATCAAATTAGTTTCTATGAGGAGGTTAGTATGAACCTGGCTCAAGGCAACTCAGTGGATGTAGTCTTTTTAGATTTTGCAAAGGCTTTTGATACAGTGCCACATGGGAGACTTTTGTGCAAAATAAGGGATACAGGAATTGCAGTAAATGTATGCACATGGATTGAGAGCTGGCTAAAAGACAGGAAGCAAAGGGTTGTGGTAAATAGAACATACTCATCTTGTACTAATGTGGTAAGTGGGGTTCCTCAGGGCTCAGTATTACGTCCTCTCCTTTTTAACATATTTATTTAATGACTTAGAAGTAGGATTGGAAACTATTGTCTCCATTTTTGCTGATGACACAAAGTTGTGCAAGGTAAGATAATTATGTATTTTCCCTCCAAAGGGATTTGCATAAATTAAAGAAATTGGTGACTAAATGGCAGATGAGATTTAATGCAAATAAATGTAAAGCTATGCCTCTGGGAAGGAAAAATAGCCATGCAATTTATAATCTTAATGGAGCAAATCTAGGGGTATCAGATATTGAAAGGGATTTGGGAATGCTTGTGGACAACCACCTAAGTAACAGTGCTCAAAGCCAAGAGGCAGCTGCAAAGGCAAATAAAATATTAGCATGTATTAAGAAGGGTATAGAAGCAAAGGAAGCAAATATAATTCTGCCGCTATACAAATCTCTAGTACGCCCTCATTTGGAATATGGAGTACAATTTTGGGCACCACTTCATAAAAAGGACATTTTAGAGCTGGAAAAGGTACAGAGGAGGGCAACAAAACTAATAAGGGGAATAGAGGGGCTAAGTTATGAAGAAAGACTAACCAAATTAAACTTATTTTCTCTAGAAAAAAAGGCGTCTAAGAGGAGATATGATTACCTTATATAAATTCATCTAGGGTCAGTATAAAGATTTGTCAAGGGAGCTTTTTGTGCCAAGAGGTTGTCAACTGACACAATGACATCCTTTTGAGATTAGAAGTAAAAAGATTTCACCTTAAAGAAAGAAAAAGGGTTCTTCACAGTAAGGGTGGTTAATCTGTGGAATTCTCTACCAAAGGAGGTGGTGACAGAGGATTCGATAGATAACTTTAAAGGTTGACTGGATATATTTTTAATTTAAAAAAAGGCATTTAGGGTTATCCTTAATAATTAGAGAGAGTATTGATCCAGGAAGGAGTCCGATTGCCAGTATCTGGGGTCAGGATATTTATATATTTTTTTTTTCTGTTTGCCTTCCTCTGGATATTGCAGATCAGAGGAAGGTTGAACTTGATGGACTAAAATTCTTTTTTTCAACCTCAATTACTATGTAACTATGTAACTATATGAAGCCATCTATTATCACATAGTTGTTTGGCTCCTTTTTATATCATAATGATAATAGAAATCACCCAAATGACACTGATCAAAAGCTTTTTAAATTGCAATTAGTATCTGTATAGTTTGTTAGCTCTCAAGTGGAGGCACTGAGCAGGCTAGATTCTGAGCAGAAAAGAACTGTCAAAAGATCTGCGTAACAAGGTAATGGAACTTCATAAAGATGGAAACGGATATAAACAGATATCCAGAGCCTTCGAAACGCCAGTCAGTACTGTTCAATCACTTTTTAAGAAGTGGAAAATTCGGGGATCTCTTGATACCAAGCCAAGGTCAGGTAGACCAGGAAAGATTTCATCCACAACTGCCAGAAGAATTGTTCGGCATACAAAGAAAAATAGGGTCATTTCATTTTTTTCTTTGTTGCCATGTTTTGTTTTATGATTGTGTCATTCTGTTAAAACCTACAGTTGAATATGAATCCCATAAGAAATAAAAGAAATGTGTTTTGCCTGCTCACTCTATTTACTTTAAAAATGTTACATACATTACCAATTCGACCAAGGGTATGAAAAGTTTTGAGCACAACTGCATTAAGGTTAGTTCCTTCTCTGATTGACCTCCTGTATGTTGTTTCAGTTTTATAAGGAATTTTTTGAGATTTTTAATTGTTTCAGGAATCATTTTCAGACATAAATGTTGACGCCTGGTTCGGTTGTCCAAGTCTTCTAGTAATTCTATTAATTATTTATACTAATTTTTAATTTCATGTGATTCCAGATCCATTTCTTCTTGTCCTTGAATAAAGTTCTCTATTTTAGAACATTATTTTTCCTATTCAAGTTATATCAGGTTTCCTTATTCTTAAAGTTGTCACAAATTTGCTTTTTAAGTGTGTATGCCTTTGAGCCATGGGGTACTAGATAACTGTCCGTCAAGGTACAACCAAGGTAACCCAGTGGGACATATATATATATATATATATATATATATATATATATATATATATATATATATATATATATATATATGTTTGAAATTGGCTAGGGATTAAAGAGTGAGGCATTTGTGGGGACATTTGCATGTCCCTCCCTGCTCAGCTTCCCAGAATGCAGTGTAATAACTGTTTTTCTCGGAATTCAAGGGCCTGAGAGCAGCTCTGGCTAGTCAGCAGGGCTGACATGTATATAGACAGCTGCGGGTGTTCTCCATTGGACAAAGACCTGCTGTGTTAATGTACTTTCCCTTGACGACAAACCACTTTATCAACTCTGGAAATGAAGAGCATTATTTAGACACACGCTTGTGTCTGATCATTTAGCAGCACCCATGGCACTTAATGACATCATGGGGTCATTGCTGTTCATGGAAGACTTGTCCTCTTTGACATTTTATTCAGCCTAGAGGCAAGAGTAACCCTCATGTCTAAGCATTACTCCATATACCAGAGAGTACAAAGACATGTAAAGGAAGTGGGGGGCTGGAGATCTAGTGGTGGGGTTGCAGAACTCTTTGATGTCAACACTCAAGAGTACATCTTCACTGTCGACATTCTTGTTTAATTTGGGCCACTCTTATTTTAACTCACTGATTCTGGTATTTATGTCTACATCTTCAATGATGACCTTCTTGGTTTTAACTGGAAAACTCATTGATTTCGACACTCAAGTGTAATAAATTCTGGTCTTCCATGTCTACATCTTCAACGATGACCTTCTTGGTTTTAGCTGCAAAACTCATTGATTTCAACACTCAAGTGTAATTATTAATTTTGGTCTTCGTGTCTACACCTTCAGTGCCGACCTTCTTGGTGTAGGAGTTAGATTCTTATCTTTCATAGACTTTCTAGCTTTTTCTCACTAGACGTAGGTCTTCAACTTCTCTCCAAGGCTTCCAGGTTACCACCACACCATGTTTGACCTGCCAACAACTCTCTGTTATTATTATGTTGGCTACTGTTGGACACAGTATGCAAGAGACATGTTGAGAAGCAAAACTTAATTTTCTGTCAATGGTACCTGAATAATCTAGTGATAGTTAGAGCTTGATTAGTTAATTCATTGTTAATTAGAAAAGTACTCTTGAAGGCTCCAAGAGGTTTCTTCCAGTAAGTGTTGACCACAAGTGGCTCAAGCTACTATCTCAGGTATTTTATTGAGTAATGAAGAGGCAGTTGCCCCAAAGCTTAGATGAGTCCTTCACAAGTTCAAAACCAACCAAATGGGCTTGGTCTTCAATTCAACAAATAATTACCACTGCTAAATGTAGAAACATGTTGGTGGGTATCCAACAGAATAGAGGAATAGGCTGATGACCAATAAAGACAGTATGGAAGGACTCACTAACTCCACTATCGAAATATTGTATGGGTTCACTTCTATCACTTTATGATACAGTATATAGAGTAACATAGGTCTATATTATGATTGTATTATTCAAGCCCTCACCCAGATCTTCAAGACAACTTGGGCCGGCAATGCCCACAAGTCACATCTCAAATGTAAGTTACATTCTCCAACACCTGGGCGATGACCAATGTAATGGGCAGTTTAAACAAAACCAGTTACATCAGCAATCAGATACCTACATTGACTATAAAAACAGAGACTGGTTAGCCCTTGAGGCAGTGGGTCCATTGGCCTCAGTGCAGTCACCTGCTGTTTAACTCGTAATGCAATGCATTACTTTGAAGATTATTGTTTGCTTTTATCCCAATAAAACTTTTAAATAGTGTTCAAATGGGTTTGTTAATATACAATACAGCTGATTTAGAATTGTACGGTAGCCCAGAGCCCACCCCAGTCACACACCAGCCCTCCTCCCCAGTCATACACCAGCTCCCCTTCCCAGGCACACAGCAGCCCCCCTTTCCATGCACACACCAGCTCCCCTCCACAGGCACACACCAGCCCCCCTTCCCAGTCAAACACCAGTCAGCCTTCCCAGTCACACACCAGCCCCCCTCCAAAGGCACACACCAGCCCCCCTTTCCAGTCACACACCAGCCCCCCTCCACAGGCACACATCAGCCTCCTTCCCCAGACACACACCAGCCCCCCTCCCCAGGCACACACCAGCCCTTCTCCACAGGCACACATCAGCCTCCTTCCCCAGTCACACACCAGCCCTTCTCCCAAGGCACACACCAGCCCCCCTCCACAGGCACACATCAGCCTCCTTCCCCAGTCACACACCAGCCCTTCTCCCAAGGCACACACCAGCCCCCCTCCACAGGCACACATCAGCCTCCTTCCCCAGTCACACACCAGCCCTTCTCCCAAGGCACACACCAGCCCCCCTCCACAGGCACACATCAGCCTCCTTCCCCAGGCACACACCAGCCCCCCTTCCCAGTCACACACCAGCCCCCCTTCCCAGTCACACATCAGCCCCCCTCCCCAGGCACACATCTGCCCCCCTTTCCAGACACACACCAGCCGCCCTTCCCAGTCACACATCAGCCCCCTCCCCAGTCACACACCAGAACTCCTCCCCAGGCACACACCAGCCCCCCTCCACAGGCACACACCAGCCCCCCTCCACAGGCACACACCAGCCCTCCTCCACAGGCACAAATCTGCCCCCCTTTCCAGGCACACACCAGCCCCCCTCCACAGGCACACACCAGACCCCCTGCACAGGCACACATCAGCCCTCCTCCACAGCCACAAATCTGCCCCCCTTTCCAGGCACACATCAGCCTCCTTCCCCAGGCACACACCAGCCCCCCTCCCCAGGCACACATCTGCCCCCCTTTCCAGACACACACTAGCCGCCCTTCCCAGTCACACATCAGCCCCTCC
The DNA here is from genome assembly GCA_027410445.1 of Discoglossus pictus. Lineage (NCBI taxonomy): Eukaryota > Metazoa > Chordata > Amphibia > Anura > Alytidae > Discoglossus > Discoglossus pictus. The sequence goes on from CM050174.1 coordinate 31,040,045, forward strand.
CCAGTCACACACCAGCCGCCCTCCGCATTCACACATTAGCCCCCCTCCCCAGTCACACACCAGCCCCCCTCCACAGGCACACATCAGCCTCCCTTCCCCAGGCACACACCAGCCCCCCTTCCCAGTCACACATCAGCCCTCCTCCACAGCCACAAATCTGCCCCCCTTTCCAGGCACACACCAGCCCCCCTCCCCAGTCACACACCAGCCGCCCTCCGCATTCACACATTAGCCCCCCTCCACAGGCACACATCAGCCTCCCTTCCCCAGGCACACACCAGCCCCCCTTCCCAGTCACACATCAGCCCTCCTCCACAGCCACAAATCTGCCCCCCTTTCCAGGCACACACCAGCCCCCCTCCCCAGTCACACACCAGCCGCCCTCCGCATTCACACATTAGCCCCCCTCCACAGGCACACATCAGCCTCCCTTCCCCAGGCACACACCAGCCCCCCTTCCCAGTCACACATCAGCCCTCCTCCACAGCCACAAATCTGCCCCCCTTTCCAGGCACACACCAGCCCCCCTCCACAGGCACACATCAGCCTCCTTTACCAGGCACACACCAGCCCCCCTTCCCAGTCACACACCAGCCCCCCTCCACAGGCACACACCAGCCCCCGTTCCCAGACACACACCAGCCGCCCTCCGCAGGCACATATCTGCCCCCCTTTCCAGGCACACACCAGCCCCCTTTCCCAGACACACACCAGCCCCCCTTCCCAGGCACACACCAGCCGCCCTCCGCAGTCACACATTAGCCCTCCTCCCCAGGCACACACCAGCCCCCCTTCCCAGTCACACATCAGCCTCCTTCCCCAGGCACACACCACCCCCCCTTCCCAGTCAAACACCAGCCCCCCTCCACAGGCACACACCAGCCCCCCTTCCCAGTCATACACCAGCCCCCCTCCACAGGCACACACTAGCCCCCCTTCCCAGTCACCCGCCAGCCCCCCTTCCCAGTCACAAATCAGCCTCCTTCCCCAGGCACACACCACCCCCCCCTTCCCAGTCACACACTAGCCCCCCTCCACAGGCACACACCACCCCCCCTTCCCAGTCACACACCAGCCCCCCTCCACAGGCACACATCAGCCTCCTTCCCCAGGCACACACCAGCCCCCCTTCCCAGTCACACACCAGCCCCCCTCCACAGGCACACATCAGCCTCCTTCCCCAGGCACACACCACCCACCCCTTCCCAGTCATACACCAGCCCCCCTCCACAGGCACACATCTGCCCCCCTTTCCCAGTCACCCGCCAGCCCCCCTTCCCAGTCACAAATCAGCCTCCTTCCCCAGGCACACACCACCCCCCCTTCCCAGTCACACACCAGCCCCCCTTTCCAGGCACACACCAGCCCCCGTTCCCAGACACACACCAGCCGCCCTCCGCAGTCACACATTAGCCCCCCTTTCCAGGCACACACCAGCCCCCCTCCCCAGTCACACACTAGCCCTCCTCCCCAGGCACACACCAGCCCCCCTCCACAGGCACACATCAGCCCCCCTCCACAGGCACACACCAGCCCCCCTCCCCAGGCACACACCACCCCCCCCCTTCCCAGTCATACACCAGCACCCCTCCACAGGCACACACTAGCCCCCCTTCCCAGTCATACACCAGCACCCCTTCCCAGACACACACCAGCCCCCCTCCGCAGTCACACATCAGCCCTCCTCCCCAGGCACACACCAGCCCCCCTTCCCAGTCAAACACCAGCACCCCTTCCCAGTCACACACAGCCCCCCTTCCCAGTCACAAATCAGCCTCCTTCCCCAGGCACACACCAGTCCCCCTTCCAGGTCACACACCACCCCCCCCTCTACAGGCACACATCTGCCCCCCTTTCCAGGCACACACCACCCCCCCTCCACAGGCACACACCACCCCCCCTTCCCAGTCACACACCAGCCCCCCTCCACAGGCACACACCAGCCCCCCTTCCCAGTCACAAATCAGCCTCCTCCACAGGCACACACCAGTCCCCCTTCCAGGTCACACACCAGCCCCCCTCCACAGGCACACATCAGCCTCCTTCCCCAGACACACACCAGCCCCCCTCCCCAGGCACACACCAGCCCTCCTCCACAGGCACACATCAGCCTCCTTCCCCAGACACACACCAGCCCCCCTCCCCAGGCACACACCAGCCCCCCTCCACAGGCACACATCTGCCCCCCTTTCCCAGTCACACACCAGCCCCCCTTCCCAGACACACACCAGCCCCCCTTCCCAGTCACACACCAGCCCCCTTCCCCAGGCACACACCACCCCCCCCCCCTTCCCAGTCACACACCAGCCTCCTTCCCCAGGCACACACCAGCCCCCCTTTCCAGGCACACACCAGCCCCCGTTCCCAGACACACACCAGCCGCCCTCCGCAGTCACACATTAGCCCCCCTTTCCAGGCACACATCAGCCTCCCTCCCCAGTCACACACTAGCCCTCCTCCCCAGGCACACACCAGCCCCCCTCCACAGGCACACACCAGCCCCCCTCCACAGGCACACATCAGCCCCCCTCCACAGGCACACACCAGCCCCCCTCCCCAGGCACACACCACCCCCCCCCCCCTTCCCAGTCATACACCAGCACCCCTTCCCAGACACACACCAGCCCCCCTCCGCAGTCACACATCAGCCCTCCTCCCCAGTCAAACACCAGCCCCCCTTCCCAGTCACACACCAGCCCCCTCCACAGGCACACATCTGCCCCCCTTTCCAGGCACACACCACCCCCCCTCCACAGGCACACACCAGCCCCCCTTCCCAGTCACACACCAGGCCCCCTCCACAGGCACACATCAGCCTCCTTTCCCAGGCACCCCCCCCCCTTCCCAGTCATACACCAGCACCCCTTCCCAGTCACAAATCAGCCTCCTTCCCCAGGCACACACCACCCCCCCTTTCCAGGCACACACCACCCCCCCTCCACAGGCACACATCTGCCCCCCCTTTCCAGGCACACACCACCCCCCCTCCACAGGCACACACCACCCCCCCTTCCCAGTCACACACCAGCCCCCCTCCACAGGCACACACCAGCCCCCCTCCCCAGGCACACACCAGCCCTCCTCCACAGGCACACATCAGCCTCCTTCCCCAGACACACACCAGCCCCCCTCCCCAGGCACACACCAGCCCCCCTCCACAGGCACACATCTGCCCCCCTTTCCCAGTCACACACCAGCCCCCTCCACAGGCACACATCTGCCCCCCTTTCCAGGCACACACCACCACCCCTCCACAGGCACACATCTGCCCCCCTTTCCCAGTCACACACCAGCCCTCCTCCACAGGCACACATCAGCCTCCTTCCCCAGACACACACCAGCCCCCCTCCCCAGGCACACACCAGCCCTCCTCCACAGGCACACATCAGCCTCCTTCCCCAGGCACACACCAGCCCCCTCCACAGGCACACATCAGCCTCCTTCCCCAGATACACACCAGCCCCCTCCCCAGGCACACACCAGCCCTCCTCCACAGGCACACATCAGCCTCCTTCCCCAGACACACACCAGCCCCCCTCCCCAGGCACACAACAGCCCTCCTCCACAGGCACACATCAGCCTCCTTCCCCAGATACACACCAGCCCCCCTTCCCAGTCACACACCAGCCCCCCTCCACAGGCACACACCAGCCTCCCCTCCACAGGCACACATCTGCCCCCCTTTCCAGGCACACACCAGCCCCCCTCCACAGGCACACACCAGCCCCCCTCTACAGGTACACACCAGCCCCCCTTCCCAGTCACACACCAGCCTCCCCTCCACAGGCACACATCTGCCCCCCTCCCCAGTCACACATCAGCCCTCTCTGAGCTTGAAACGAAATAGCTCCAGGGTTTTCTGAATGATCCCTCTCATGAAGGAGAACACAAGTGCAAATCACTGCAATTTATAATGCAAACATCAGCAGGCGTGCCACAATGTATACACACACAGTAGAATGGGCAGACACGTAGCCTGAACATACAGAACACAGCCAGAACATACAGACAAAAGGCATAAACATACAGAACACAGCCTGAACATACAGAACACAGCCTGAACATACAGACAAAAGGCATAAACATACAGAACACAGCCTGAACATACAGACAAAAGGCATAAACATACAGAACACAGCCTGAACATACAGACAAAAGGCATAAACATACAGAACACAGCCTGAACATACAGACAAAAGGCATAAACATACAGAACACAGCCTGAACATACAGAACACAGCCTGAACATACAGAACACAGCCTGAACATACAGACAAAAGGCATAAACATACAGAACACAGCCTGAACATACAGAACACAGCCAGAACATACAGACAAAAGGCATAAACATACAGAACACAGCCTGAACATACAGAACACAGCCAGAACATACAGACAAAAGGCATAAACATACAGAACACAGCCTGAACATACAGACAAAAGGCATAAACATACAGAACACAGCCTGAACATACAGACAAAAGGCATAAACATACAGAACACAGCCTGAACATACAGACAAAAGGCATAAACATACAGAACACAGCCTGAACATACAGAACACAGCCAGAACATACAGACAAAAGGCATAAACATACAGAACACAGCCTGAACATACAGACAAAAGGCATAAACATACAGAACACAGCCAGAACATACAGACAAAAGGCATAAACATACAAAACACAGCCTTACACGTACAGACACAGCCTGAACATACAGACACATGGACTGAACATACAGACACATGGCCTTACACGTACAGACACAGCCTGAACATACAGACACATGGACTGAACATACAGACACATGGCCTTACACATACAGAACACAACCTCAACATTCAGAACACAACCTGGACATACATAACACAGCCTGAACATACCAAACACAGCATTATACATACAGACGCACAGCCGTACACACACAGACGCACAACCGTACACGTACAGACGCACAGCCGTAAACGTACAGACGCACAGTATTACACATACAGATACACAGCCTTACACATACAGACACACAGTATTACACAGACACACAGCCGTACATATACAGATACATACAGACACAACATTACACATACAGACACACATTATTACATATACAGACACACAGCCATACACAGAGAGACACACAACCGTACACATACAGACACACAGCATTACATATACAGACACACAGTCGTACACATACAGACACACAGTATTACACATAGACACACAGCCTGACACATACAGACGCACAGCCGTACACGTACAGACGCACAGTATTACACATAAAGACACACAGCATTACACATACAGATACACAGCCTTACACATACTCACACACATACAGGCACATTTCACATACAGACACACAGCCGTATGCATACTGACACACAGTATTACACATACAGACACATAGCCTTACACATACAGAAGCACTGCCGTACACGTACAGACGCACACCCCTACACGTACAGACGCACAGTATTACACATACAGACCCACAGCATTACACATACAGATACACAGCCTTACACATACTCACACACATACAGACACAACATTTCACATACAGACACACAGCCGCACGCATACTGACACACAGCCTTACACATACAGACACACAGCCGCACGCATACTGACACACAGCCTTACACATACAGACACACAGCCGCACGCATACTGACACACAGCCTTACACATACAGACACACAGTCGCACACATACAGACACACAGTATTACACATACAGACACACAGCCTTACACAGAGACGCACAGCCGTACACGTACAGACACACAGTATTACACATACACACACACACATACAGAACAACATTACATACAGACACACAGCCTGACACATACAGACGCACAGCTTTACACGTACAGACGCACAGTATTACACAGACACACAGACGTACACAGATACATACAGACACAACATTACACATACAGACACACAGCCGTACACATACAGACACACAGCCTTACACATACAGATACATACAGACACACATATAGACACAACATTATACATACAGACACACAGCCGTACACATACAGATACATACAGACACACATACAGACACACAATTACACAGACAGACACATAAACACATACACAACATTATACAAACAGACACACAGTATTACACATACACACACACATACAGACACACAGTCGTACACATACAGACACACCGCCGTACACATACAGTCACACAGCCATACACATACGGACAGACAGCCGTACACATATAGATACAAAATTATACATACAGACACACAGTATTACACATACAGACACACAGCCGTACACATACAGACACACATACAGACACAACATTATACATCCAGACACACAGTATTACACATCCAGACACACAGCCGTACACATACAGATACACATACACATACATACAGACACAACATTATACATACAGACATACAGACACAGTATTACACATAAACACATACACACATACATACAGACACAACATTATGCATACAGACACACAGTATTACGCATACACACACACATACAGACACAACATTACACATACAGACACACAGTCATACACATACAGACACACCGCCGTACACATACAGTCACACAGCCATACACAGCGGTGTATAGATACAAAATTATACATACAGACACACAGTATTACAGATACAGACATACAGACACACAGCTGTGCACATACAGACACACAGTATTACACATACAGACACACAGCCGTACACATACAGACACACATACAGACACAACATTATACATCCAGACACACAGTATTACACATATAGACACACAGCCTTACACAGAGACGCACAGCTGTACACATACAGACACATAGTATTACACATATAGACACATACACACATACATACAGACACAACATTATACATACAGACACACAGCCGTACACATACAGATACATACAGACACACATACAGACACAACATTATACATACAGACACACAGTCATACACATACAGACACACATACAGACACAGTATTACACATAAACACATACACACATACATACAGACACAACATTATGCATACAGACACACAGTATTACACATACAGACACACAGCCGTACACATACAGATACATACAGACACAACATTATGCATACAGACACACAGTATTACACATACAGACGCACAGCCGTACACATACAGATACATACAGACACAACATTATACATACAGACACACAGTCATACACATACAGACACACATACAGATACAACATTATACATACAGACACACAGTCATACACATACAGACACACATACAGATACAACATTATACATACAGACACACAGCCTTACACATACAGACACACAGCCTTACACATACAGACGCACAGCCGTACACGTACAGACGCACAGTCGTACACATACAGACGCACAGCCATACCTGTACAGACACACAGTATTACACATACATACAGACATACAGACACAATATTATACATACAGACACACAGTCATACACATACAGACACACATACAGACACAGTATTACACATAAACACATACACACATACATACAGACACAACATTATGCATACAGACACACAGTATTACACATACAGACGCACAGCCGTACACATACAGATACATACAGACACAACATTATACATACAGACACACAGTCATACACATACAGACACACATACAGATACAACATTATACATACAGACACACAGCCTTACACATACAGACACACAGCCTTACACATACAGACACACAGCCTTACACATACAGACACACAGCCGTACACATACAGATACACATATAGACACAACATTATACATACAGGCACACAGTATTACACATACAGACGCACAGTCGTACACGTACAGACACACAGTATTACACAGACACACAGTATTACACATACAGACACACAGCCATACACATACAGACACACAGTATTACACATACAGACACACAGCCATACACATACAGACACACAGTATTACACATACAGACACACAGCCGTACACATACAGATACACAGTATTACACATACAGACACACAGCCATACACATACAGACACACAGTATTACACATACAGACACACAGCCATACACATACAGATACACAGTATTACACATACAGACACACAGCCGTACACATACAGATACACAGTATTACACATACAGACACACAGTATTACACATCCAGACACACAGCCATACACATACAGATACACAGTATTACACATACAGACACACAGCCGTACACATACAGATACACAGTATTACACATACAGACACACAGCCATACACATACAGATACACAGTATTACACATACAGACACACAGTATTACACATACAGACACACAGTATTACACATACAGACACACAGTATTACACATACAGACACACAGTATTACATATACAGACACACAGCCGTACACATACAGATACACAGCCTTACAAATAGACACACACACATACAGACACAACATTATACATACAGACACATAGCCTTTTACATACACACACACAACATTACACATACAGACACCTCGCTTAGAACAGACATGCAGCCTGAAACATACAGACCGAATGGGGCACCCAATGAGTTCTTACAATGGTGGGTACACAGCTGATAAGACGCTGACTGAGGAGGGCACATCTCTAGGAAATACAACTCCTGCACATGGCAGATCCCATTATCTCCTAATACTGAGCTTATATTGGGCCCAGGAGAGCTATTACAAGGGGTTAATAGTGTGACCCTAAAGTACCCAGCCTTATAAACAGTCCCTCGGGGTCACCTTGCATATCAGGCGGCCGGCCAGGCCCTGCGTGTGGGAGAGGAATTAGATCCCATTTCTGTCTCAATTAGCAGCTGCTAAACACTCCGGGCCCTCCTCTGTCAGCAGGAGGGCCCCTGTCACCACTACTCCATAAGAGGTCGGGATGTGAAGGTGAAAGATGTGACAGTACCACTAAGGGCAATCTGACTGCAGACATAGCCTCTATTTGCTAAAATGAAATTCACCAGACGTAATGGAAAGTTCAGTAGCTTACAAGGACGTACATTGCTGAGAAAGCAGCAGACAGAATCAGGTTAGAAAAGAAAATCAAAAACTGAGTATATAATAATTGCATATAAAAAAGTTACAAATGTAAAGTTTGCGTTTATTGTTTTTCTGATTTTTTTTTACCTACTACAACAGTTTTTGTTAAA